>JABASC010001370.1:0-24212 GCA_019776185.1 Plutomurus gul | reverse complement strand
TTTTTCATTTATTTTGCTGTACTTAAAGTAAAAGTGATATATTCTATAAGAGGATAGAAAATAGTTCAAGTTGGTTTGTACAAGATTTCGCTTGTCGAGTGACACCCACACACATATCATCGTATCATCGTATCCCTCTCGTCAGTTTCAGTCCATGGATAGACACTTAAGGGGAAACTTTTCTTTCCAAACTCACTTAGCAGTCACTGTATAAGAATATGACGCTTTAAACCCAATGTCACTCACTACAACAGTACTCACTGCTCTGAATTGGCTTAGCGAGTGTTGCCAAGACTTCCAGAAATGGTGCATGTGAAGTGCTCGCCAGCACGACAAGACCGATGCTATTTATGTCTTGCAACTAAACTAGATTCATGGTTGCCCATGTAAGTAACTAAGTTTGTACTAGCATTGTGTGTGACTATGTATGTGTGTGTTGTGCATTGTTATCTCAATATGCTTTATAATTCGAAATTCGCATACATCTTACGGGTGTAAATACTTCATTGTACACGTAGTCGTCCTTTCGTACGTGTTTTCCTCTCCTTTACATCCTATCAGCCGTACAGCAATAATATAGTGGAAGCACATCTGAATGCTGCTACGTGTTTCTGGAATGTCCTGTTTAGTTAGTTACTTAATGTAGTAGACGCTTATCTCTCGCGTTTCACTAGCTACCTTCTATGGTACTCTTACAGACACATACACACACATTCTACTATAGACCTGCTTTTCTTGTTAGTACTTCTTTGTATTAGCCAGTTCGGAGTGAGGAGGTTCAGTCATGAAAAGTCAAGCCGGGTAAGATATACGGAATGGCACGATAGCATTTTGATATTTTGACATGCACATTTTGCTCTAGGTAATTCTTTGCTTATATAACCTATAATATCATACCTTTTAGTATCTATAGTGCCGGAGAGCACACGGAACGATCGAAACACAGAATATTTATAAATGACTCCAATGTTTCACTATGAATGTATCCAAAAACTATAATGGCGAGTCTTTTGCTGATGATGTGCACAGCTGCATATAGACATCCATAGGTTTGTACCTACTATATACATATAGTTGCTACAGTCGCGATTTAATAATATGGAATTTAATATGTACTACAAGGTTAAAATTTAACGTCCGCTTAGAGGACTA
Organism: Plutomurus gul; assembly: GCA_019776185.1. Classification (NCBI taxonomy): domain Eukaryota; kingdom Metazoa; phylum Arthropoda; class Collembola; order Entomobryomorpha; family Tomoceridae; genus Plutomurus; species Plutomurus gul. The sequence continues at coordinate 23,060 of JABASC010001370.1, read as the reverse complement.
ACAGTGTTTATGGTGAAAATGCTTGAAATTTGAGTATAGTTGGTTGGAATGCAGAAAAGTTGAAGCCTTTAGCCATGAGTGAGTGTCTTCTGGTTGAGCAACGGTGGCGTGTGCTCCCTTTGGAGGTCCACACAGGCTTGAAGACATTTGCAGGCGAGTCGACTTGATGAAAATGTTTGACTGTTATCAAACAGTCGTCTGTTGAATTATACGCAAGGTAATACATCGAGTTTGATCGTATAATACGTAGGAAATGTGTACAATGTTTGTTAGCCGTGTGAATTCCGCAGGTTGTATGTGTACCCAGAGACTGTTATGTACACAACTTGGCCAGTTGTAGCTACTTTAATACAAAGTTGGAGAAAATGTTTGAATTTGACTGGGTAACATTAGCCAGCCAGCCAAAATTGATTTTATTCAGCACACAGAATTAATGTAATGCAAAGCAATGGAAGAGCAATGTAGTGGAAGTACAACTGACTGAATTCTACTCACTCGATTTTGCGAATCGCTTGTTCAAGTTCGAATGTGAGACTTGACTAAACTCAGTTCACTGAGCTAGCAATCAAATTCGAAAAAATACATCATTCTGAAAATTTACTGTACATTGGTCCAATGTGCTCACACTGTGATGTTATTAGTTGGTTGGGAGTCTGCACTGGCAATCTGTAAGTTTATTTGTCTGGAAAGAGCTACGAATTCCCATTCACAACCTCCAAAATGGAAAGATAGGCAGAAATTTCCCTTGGAGGCATACATTAATGATGATTTCCCTTTTACCATTGTATCGTGAATTGCATTTGCTCTCTTCTCCTGTTCCGTTTTCCTTCTGTCTTTGTCTCTCATCCTTCACTATTGCATTAGTCTTGTTTGAAATATACATTCGAGCCTGTGTTTCTAAATGCGAACTCTACTAATACTACGGGCGATGTTTCGTTTCAAGTTTCACTCCATATGTATATGCTGGCGGAGTCAAAGGGGGAAGCTCCGCTTAAAATATTTATACAGTTCATATCCTAGCAACAAAATTATTGGGTGAATAAATAGTTCCCCCTCCTACTACTCAGCCAGTGGGAATAAGGAACGATCTCAAATTTTATAAATATGGTTTTGTGCATAGTTTGAGTCGCACAAAAATTGCATCCTGTTAAAGACGATTTAACTGCAAAACTCAACGTTGGAAATGATAATAGTCTCAATAGTGGAAGATAATTATTATTTAGGAGATTAAAGATTGGAAGCCGAAATTCTTGAGAAATGACAGATTCTTTCATTAATAGCTTTTTTTTAAATTCCCCGATACATGACAAAAACCGATTTTTTTCGGTAAACTCATTTTTGGACATGAGTTGCAGTTGTGAAAGGATTTTTTTAATTTTTTTTGAAAATTTGGTGTGAAGCTGTAAAAATGAATGTCTATGAAGAAATTTGAAAAATTGCATCTGCATTGCCCAGTAATATGAATACTTATGAAATTTAAATAAATTCGGACAAAAAATAATATTTATAGTCGGTTGCAACTGTTTACAGATTATTTTTGAGTCAATGAAAACTCTGGGTTTAATAAAAGCAAAATTTTTGATTTCATCTAGGGATGTCATACTTTCTTGTGTCGAAAGAGTTGTTAGCAGAATAGTTTTAGAAGTACTTGGTGTTACATAATATTCAAATCACCCTTTAAAATATTAAATTTTGCGTAACTAAATATTCTCCCCATTAGAATAACGATGAAATGTGCAACCAGTCAAATTGCATCCCCCATTAGCATCTGATCCTTTTCAAAGTGAAATAATATAATAGTCTCCTCTTACAAATAACTGTATTTGTTCAAAATCGCATCTTTTGCTTCAATTCATCCCAAATCCATGTAAATATAATTAGCCTTGAAGCTAGACCTGCATTCGAATTCAACAATAAAATAAAGTATAAATTCCATATCGTAAAACATCAAAGTTTTACTAATTTTTCACGGTGAGTCAAATCTTTTATGAACTTTGTTTTGAACTTGTGGTATGATCTGCCCTTCCTGCATCCTTCTCTCTCTTTCATACCACTTCCTCCAACATAGCAGATTTACTTTACTTATTCACAAAGAGTAGGTGACTCAAAAATCGTACACAAATTACATTTTTCCTAGGAATTAAATTTTTCCTCAAACGGAATCCATTTCACGAGTAAGTTTTCTTTGATTTGAAGGTAAAAAAAAGTTATGTGCCAACCCAGAGTCCATATATGCACATGGCTACAATAATTTCACTAATGATACAGGGATGTTGATTTCTCTATATGTGGTGTACGCTGTCCCACCTCCTACAACAATCAGTATACTTATTTACTACAGATGGTGCTCAGTTTGTTTGCACTATGCAATCGCAATCCCACAATTAGAGATTCCGGTAAGTTTGTTAAATCATTGAATCTGAGAAGAATTGACATGAGCTCGAACAAAGCTGATTGAGAGAACTGTGTGTACTGACATTTAATAAATTTGGAGAAAGGAAGAAGAGAGGGCAAAAATGTTAAAAGAAAAGATCATTGTCACGAAGAGTTTATGTGGAGGAGAGTCATTTCATTAGGAAGATACTCATCAAGATTTCGCAATCTATATGTGCACCATTCTCCATGTCCGAACTAACGAAAGATGATTTATCTCGACATTTAACAGTAGAATTATCAGCCGCACCGCACATCTATATCAAGTCATGTATTAATCTTATCTCAAGTAATCGTGGCTGAGAACTAGCTGTAATATCAATGCAGATAACTAGACAATACACATCCTCGCAGAATGATTAGACAATAAAAGGAGCACCGTTATGAAATTCGCATTAAATTAGTTTCTTGTCTATGTAAGTATGTATTTGTGGGTACGTTGATGCTCCGACAGTTCTCTTTCATTCTCAGCACTTGCACCACCTTCCACTTGCAGGATCTGCGAGAGAGCAGTGCTACGCTCTCCTTATTATACTAACGTACATATTATTATATAGACTGTCCCTTATATAAATACATACTAATTTCTAACATTTCACTATTTGCACAGCTACTACGTAAATACAGTTCAAACAGGAATGCTTTTTAATTCGGTCATGACTTGATTCAGTACCTACCTAAAGATGTTCGTTTAAATCTCATCTCTTCGGCCTCTCCTCCATTGTTACATTAGCAAGCTATGGCTTTGTGTGCACAGTTTCATGCATTTACATCCTATAAGTATATTGTGCACGCAAAATTTTCGTTGCACGGATTTAGAAATACATGAGCATAGAAATTGTATTTAAATGCATCGTAGTACAATGGGGGGAGAATCAAATGATTATATGGTTCATTTATCGTTAGATTATAGATCAGATTTATATAATGGTTTTCTTTCTTCCGTGTTCACCTAAAATAAGAACAGATTGATTGGAATAATGTGAAGCCATTAATTTATGACAAAAGCTTTATAGCTAACCTAATCATAAAACGAGAAACATGTCTACTTTATATACCTAGTAGACATTTTAATATAGAGGATATTATTTGATGTTTGTATTGTTCATTTATTTTTTAATCGTTGAACATTTCTTAATGTCAGTGTACATATTTATAGTGAGTGTTGATGGCCGGTAGAGAATACACGTCACACCATACAGAGTACAAGTTGTACAGGTTCCTATGTTTGGAACGTACACAGAGATTAAAATAGAATGAAGTGAATGAGTGAACAGTTCGTTTGGTTAGCTGACTCTGAGGAATGAATGTGCAACAAATTGGATTCGTGTCAATTAAAGTAGACTCATCGTTGTCATCATTATCGCACTTCATATACTTACATTTTAGTATGTGGGCTATTATATGGGTAGCCAAGTCAGACTATATGCATGCATTATATAGAGAGTAGTAACGAATTCAATGCATGTTTCATACATATGAATGAGTAGGATTCTTTGAATGAAAGCTGTGCAAATGCGTAGACGTGTGTTTGTATTCTGTGAGTCAGGAACTGGCTGAGTGACTGATTGAGTGTGGTGATTGTCCTATGAATATAAGTATTATTGACAGCAGTCAACTAGTATTCTGCTATTGATGCATCAAAATCAGCCTTCTCTCGTGCTTTTATTCAATTTGATTAGTTTTGATTGAAGTCTGTTGTAAGAATCTGATACGAAAATAATGCAAGTCTCCGCAAACAAAATAAAAGTAGAATGTAATGTAATAAATAATGTTTTACGTCTTTTGTATGCCACATTTATCTATCGGGCTTTTCCCCTTCTGTCTTGCCATCACAGTTACACATAGAGACTGAGTGAGAGAGAGAGAGAGAGAGAGATAGATAGATCCTATGGCTGATACTCCTACTGATAATGTAAGATAACACACTTTTGCTTCTTTGAATGCAAAATCTAGGTCTCCATATCCAATTGTGAGTGAATGCATATATATATAGCTGTGAGCCCTGTGTTACCAGTGGAAGGTTATTATTGTGCATATTTCATTTCTATCGCCAGACACAATGGCCAAGCCAATTTAAGTTAACCGTACATTCATTCAATTAAATAGGAGCGAAGAAAACCATTTCCAAGAATGCCGGCCCACAGTCTCACCCATCAGCCGATAGAACGCATTGACATTGCTTAATTTTCTAGCAATTAATTTTCTTCAACTTCAATTGGGACAATGACTGCTACTATCTAGTTAGTTATCTGTTACTCAGATTCCACCTGAAGGAATACAATTATAAGAAAAGGTGCACTCGAGTTCCAACTCTACCAGATATTTAAACAATATTATTATTTTGAAATTGAGGGTTTCCTTGCCTAAAGCTCCGAAATTATACGAATCTCCATAGAAGATTAATTAGACTCCTATTTACATTCACAGAGCTGCTGGGTGCTAAGAAGGGAAATGTAAACTGGCTGTAAATATCGAGAGTGAATTCAATTCTCACACAGTGCAATTGTAGATTTATTTATAGAGCACATTCCCACTCCATTAGATCTGTGCACGCGTAGCAAGTAGCCCAAGTCTTCTCTTTTTGTAAATTTCCATAGAATATCGCGAAAAGCTTCCGTCTTTGCAGACTCCCAGCTAATTTAAGGCGAAATGGAGAGTTTCCCTCGTGTCTATCACAGGCCTACTATGTACTACCATAGCTATCTATGTACATGGGTAAGCAAAGGAAAGGTCTGACTATGTACTCTGTAAGCCTAGTTCACAGAAAATACATTTCATAAATAAATGGATGGCTACGGGGCATTCTCTATTTAGTTTTTATTTACTTCTCCTGCAAAGAGTCAAGCAAGTCATGTCAGGTCAGCTCTAAAGTGAGTCAAACTTGTGTCTGCTGCTCCGTCGTACTTGTGAAGCACTCAGAGCATTGCGTAAAAGGCTTCTTGGTAGTGGAATCGCACAGAGCACAGCGGCCTGTGCTGGGCCTGCTCGCGTGATGATGGCTCAGTTTTCCCTGCTGTATCTTTCAGTCGACTTTTACATGGATATTCGTTTCATGTTGCACGACCCACCTACCTACCTACCTACCTGCCTGCCTGGAAGATGGAATTGCACTGATACACATATTATACTTATCTATTGTGTGTACACACATACGTACACGTAACACTTGATTGTCTCTGAGGCCAGCATTTCCAGTCTTTCTGCCATATTTTTCATTGATGCAATGCCTTCTACTTACTTCTACTTACCTTACCCTATACTCCCAACGCCATGAACTACCACTGGATCGTACTGTTCTCTATACTCGTGTGGTGTTTTCCAAGTCTGAAGGCAACTGTATGTACAATGTAGACACAAGAATATTCGGATAACGTGGAGAGAGCCAGCAGTCAGCCTGCTTTCTTAACTTAGAAGCTTCATTTTATTATTGTTGTAATTTTTGCTCTGTTCATATTTGAGATGCTGTTCAGTGGTGGTGTGTGTTGCGTGGCTGGAAGAAGAAGAAGTTTGTGAGTTGCTGTGCTACAACGAGACGTACCTTTGATCGCATACTAACACACATAACGTGTGTAGGTATATGTAAGTGTGTATATTCTGGGAGAGTCAATAGTAAAACATTATTTCTGCTCTCTGTGTGCTTCTACTTACTTAAAGTCTAGGAACAGCAGCAGCAGCAACACACACCACAGAGAGCCAAGAGAAGAAGTTAACCCTTAAGCAATTCTCTCTTCAGTCCTACATCGGCTCGCTCTGAGGACACTCAACTCCAATGGCCGCCACCAACGTCGACAGACACGAATAACATACTATTTACATGATATGTTATCTCACTATCACTATAACTTTTACGTTGCTTCGTACTCACTTTTGCTCACAGTCATCACTCACTCACACAGCTCAATAAACCCCACTCTACACTGTATGCTAAATTCTGAACAGATGGAATCCACTGTACGTACACAGTGCACACGTATTTAAATGTGCATACCTATACATAGTAATACAAACATTTATATTTTGTATACATGCAGATAAGGAAAATATTATTGACACTACTACTGCTGCCGCTGCTGCTGCTGCTGCTGCAATCGAATGCATCGCTTTTAACAAGTTAGACTGGCCCAACATCGGCTAACTGTTTACCTGCCTTGCCTCTGATTGCAAGTTCGTTTTCCTAGTCATGAGAAGCTGCAAGACCCACAAGTCGAAACCACTTTAAGCCGATCTGGACCCCAATTGCGTCGCTACACTATTTTTTAAGTTCCAGCTCATTCCACCATGCGTCCATTTTTCTAGAACCAGTTCACGTACGTCTATATGATTTTAGCATAGACGAGTCTACGTCATACAACCACCCCGAGTACGAAACGCTATAATCGTTGTTAGTTTTCAGCAGGCTGCGCCGTATAGTGGTTTATCTCTTTCGAGGAGATCTCATTTCTCTTACAACTGAATGTAAATCCTTCAGCGCTCGCAATAATCTCCATTCAACTACCGTGTCTTATCAGCATCTTTCACTTAATGATAACGGACGACCGCACTTGAGTTGTGCTACACTTTCTATTTCCTATGTTTATCCTTTATTTCAGTCACTTTTGTTTTGTCATGCGCTATTTGACTAGCCCTTGAAGAACATGCCAAGCATTTATATTATACCATCCATGTCAAAACAGGAATCGAGTTTCCGGGTTCTCTAAGCTTATTAGTGTTAGTAGGTGCTAGTTGCTTTGTAATCAATTTATTTACTGGACTCGAATATTCCTAATGAATCACATCTAGTTAAACACAATCGGATCGCATAAAGATCAAGTGCTGTACGGTAATGGGATTATTTCAGAACGACAACGTGCCACAGATTCATAATGTACACATTTGTTATATAGAGGGAATTTCCTTATACATAACTGTTACACAGCATAATTCTAGAACAGAATTGTACGCAGTAGATCACAAAGATTGTGAGTGGATAAGTTCGTGAACTCACATTATAGGTAACACATATATTACATTGAAATCTGTGTCTGCAAAGTACTAGACCACATCAATGACTATATTATATTGCATTAAAATGTCTGTATTTATTATGTTAAATATTTACTCAGACTCTTAGGCTGTTTGCTGGTCCTTTGTCGCAGAACAACCAAATTTAATTTGATGTGCCTGCTTTGTGCACAAGCAAATTATATGTTATGTAATAATTAATACAATATACGCTCAGATTTATTTGCATATAAATGTATTAACGTGCAAGCGCATTTAAAAAGCTGTGATACTTTTCATCATTCATAAGATTGATACAGAGTTTTTGTTCTGACAGTATTATTAAAATTTCTAGTTTAACAACTGACGCTGCTACATTATGTTGTGAAGAAACATTTTATAGTTCATTTGACACTTGCATAATTGTATTGCATTTTAAACAGTTGACGTACTGTATGCATTTCACAGGGCAAAAGATCCTTCTACTAAACATTGGAAAGGTGTCTGCTTATTATCCACATGGGCCACATATGCGTAGAAGGCAAACTGCTTATTGTTCTGCAAATCGTAGACCAGTGGAAAAATCTTTCCTTTTTGTTGCATCCCTGGGGAGATTGTGTTGAGAAATTATGCTGGGCTTATAATGTATGTTGAACATATTTCAAGTCGAACTTTTAGTAACGTGTGGTGGTAGAGATTGATGAGAATTGTACTTACGTATGTATATGTATAAATGTAAGCTGCACGAAACAATGTGAATCTGTGCCTATATTACCTACATACAAGACATGCTTTTGCAGAGTTGTATGAAATGAGCTGGCTTGAAACTACACAACATAATCCAGTCCGTTAATCAAACCTGTATCCTCTGTGAAACTAAAACCAAACCTAACTACCACCAAAAGATCGTGATTAGACTTCGGGCTGTATTAAAATGCATAGCAACCATTATAATGTAAGTCCATCTCAAACTCGAGAGAGAATCTTCTCAGACCTTGTAGTTGTCGTCTGATTGAACTGACAATGAGTGAGTGGGAGAGAGCGAGAAAGACACTAGGGTTTCCCATATAACTCAACGGGCGCTTCCACACACACAGAGCCACTTCATTACTTCCTACACAATCAACCATATTATACATAGAGAACCACCTGAAACGACTACATATACCGAAAAACTGTAAACCACTGAATCAATACATGCATACATTTCTATATTGCAATTTCCTTCTCCTGTACATTATACGCAGATTGTGTAAATCAAAGATGAATCTCTATTTATGCCTCTACAAAGCATTATAAAGTATAAAGTCTAAAAATAGCTACGCAAAACAATGCACAATCCTTTCGCGCATGGTTTTACCTGTAGAACAATCAACTCCTCTGCCAACAAAGTCTGCAAATTATTTATTAGTTGTGTGTACTGTTTAATCAATATATTTCAATGATTATTATATGCAGTTGTAAGGCCATCTATAAATAATTACGCATGCATTTCTGCATTTAAAGTAGACACCTTGTTTGTAGCAAAAACATAATCATTTTGCTAATGCAACATAATTTAACTTGACTACTGATTCGTGGAAAGTGTGTTGTTATCCAGAAGGTATAGAAAAAGCATGTATTTAGTGGCTGTGAAGAATTTTTAGCGAAAATGTCTCGTTTAGTATTCAATTGACGGTGAGTCCATTTTCAAGCCATTATCAAGTAAGTACATCGTCATAACAATAATGTTGCATTAGAGGGGGCACGCTGAAATATTATATGAATTTGTTTAGTATGCTGACAGTGTGCATTTCGAGTGAACTAATGTAGGAATTAGACACATACGTAGTGTCGGCATTATTTGATGAGCAAGTGCAGTGGAGTGTTGCACCTAATATTGTATTAGTCATTGAATAACATTAGATGATCCAACAGCTCACATCTGCTCGCTCATGAGATGAGAGTGAATGTAAAGGATGCCACAGCCACGACGGAGAATGAAGCAGAATGGACCAGACCAGCCCCAGCACCAACTAACGAAAGAAACATCCAGCATAAGGGGAAAGGCATGCGAATAATGCAATGTGGAAGGATTAGATGAGATTATGAGAATCCCACATTTGCCATTAACTGGAAGTGAAACTGAAACACGGCGGGCCAACTCCTCTCTGTCATGTTTTATACGTAACATGTTTAAGTACCTTAGCACTTGCAGAGTAAACTCTATAAACTTACAATTAGATTCATTGTCAGTCTGCATTCATACATAAGCAAGAACCGTGTGTGTGTGTCTGTGTGTCTGTGTGTGTGTGTGTGTTGCCCGTAGTTAAATCTGAATGCATTCAGAAAGTGAGTACTTAGTGAGAGAGTGGGAGAGAGAGCCCAACTCTGTTAATGCTGTAATGCCTTTCGGCCCGTCATTCCAATGCAGTCAAATAAATATGTTCCTCTCTACATGCTTATGTAGTGTTTAATTTTCACTCTGCTCGTGGGCTTGACTTTGCCAGAGCATTCATTCACAAGACATTTAACAGTAATGTACACAGTCGCTCGCCCAGTTTATGATGAGAATGGGAAGAGAGAAGTCTAAATAAAGGCTGCTTGCCGTGTCTCTGTGAATGTTGGCTCACCCTGGAAAATGTACTGCTTTAACACTATCTGGCCTTACCGCAGAATCTGATAGCACAAAGCTACTCATTCAACAGCCGACTTAACCATCCGAATGGGTATTTGCAACTGGAAACCACCAAAAAACCGAATACCTACACACGGCAGTATTTGCATGTGTGTTCATGTGTGTGGTGGTGTGTGTTGGTGTGTGTTCCACAGCTAAAAGTACAACAAGTCATGGATTAAATCTTGATCATTTCATTTGTTGGAGCCGAGAATTCCCGCACAACGTACTCCTAATGATCTTGTACGAAGATCAAGATATTTACTACTTCATAAGTGAACTACTGCAGATAATGTAGCTCGTAGAGTATCTCATTTTCCCTGTTCTTCAACCCTTACTAACAATAAGTATGTGCACATGCTATAAGGACGTGTACATTATGCACAATCAACAAATAACAAACTCATTACATGGAATGGGCATGGAAACTTGAGCTATGAAGTGTAATGGCCTGGCTTTTACACGGATGCCTCAGCATTATTCCCTAAATGACTTACATTATGCTCCAAAGGGAAATATTAATATAGGTATCTCCAGTGTTACACTCGAACAGAAGGTTAACCCAATGTGCATTTACACGGAGGCACACACACACACACAGTTTCGAAATAACATTCTAATTTACATAAAAAGTCCCCCCAAAACTCCCACTTATTGCATAAGGGACTAAAGCACGCAGTTCAATAGCTTTTCTTATCTCCTTTTAATTAACTCAATTTCTTTCGAATTTCTTAACCTATTGATGAAGTAACGAAATGAGCTTGATGGGCTTATAGATTGAGCTAGAGAGAAATCAAGGCCTCTCGCTCTTGTGGATATTTTGCCATACATGTGGTGATCGCGAGTTGATTTGGCACTGTTTAAGAGAAGTAACTAAAATAAATTTGTAGCTACATGCGATGTGTTGCATAACCCAATCTTCTACGGTCTCCAGAAAGATCAATTGTTTTCTGGTCTACATATTGCATGTTAACGATTGCTCGTTGTCATTGAATTACTTTGAAGAGGTTCTGTACCTACACACATACACACACAATATTTTAATGCTGGAATGGAAACAATGTTAAGGAATTAAGCGAATGTCGGGTAGTTAGCTCGATGTGTAATAGTGTATTAGTATACAGTGCAAAATTAGCAACATAGAACGTAGAAAATGTTGCAGCACCGAAACAAATGAAGTTTGTGTCTATTTCTAATATTATGCTAACAAGTACACGAATTACAAGGTAGAGACGGGGCATTATTTCTCTGTATGTGCATATATGTAATGATATGCATGCCGCTGGCATAACAATACTTACCATAGGCCCAACGAGGGTCGTAAACATTAAAGCTTCAGTGGGGCGTCCGATTCCAACCCATGGATAAATGGTCATTGTACTACAGCATACTTATATAAGTTGTGTGTGTGGAGCACCTATTGCGCATTATGCTATTCGAAATATTACGCAAGTAAACATATCACATCGGCGAGTGTTAAAAGAGTGGCCGTGCCCCACCGCACAGCATAGAGCCAGAGCACAGCACAGCGATACGGCACATAGAGAAAAGAAGTTCATTGTGTGCGGATAGAAAGTATTAATATTGATGACTGTAACATGTTATGCATTCATGGGGTCCTAAAGTCTAACGCGATGCTAAACGTATGTAAAATGCAATTGAGACTAAACACAGCCCCCATCACAGGGTATTACGGCAAAGATGCATAAACTGCTAATGCCACTATTATCTTTAACATAACGGGGAATTAGTCAGAGAATATAAAATAACAGCCGAGCCGACCATACAATTGCGCATATGCAATGACAGAAATATTGGAATCACCATAGAATGCGTATCAACCGTGCTGGTAGTTTGTAAAGTAGTGGGAGTAGGGAGAGAGAGAGAAAGTCTTTAGCCAGTCGTACGCTTCATTATATACTCATGAATTGTGAATATCATTATGTTTTTAGCTACTACTACAACCAAGTATTCTCTGCCACATTGGCTAATACTTGAAACTCATTATTTCACTTAATACCGCACAGAATTTCTGTAAACGATATACAAAGGATCGGTTGTTGCACAGTTTACCATTGGAGGAGGGAAAAGTCGAGTGTGTATCTCACACAGTGGTCGAGTCGCTTGGACAAAGTTTCCCACTTGAAAATGCACACTTATATCTCTGCATATCTAAATATACATAGAATTCTGTGTAAAGATTACATTGATATGTATAACTGTGCATGTGGAGAGGGATTTTATTACTTTGAGATAGTAGTGATACTCATAGGCAATATTTAATATGATTCTTGTGTACACAGAGTAGAATATAATACATATAATCTTGACTGTCGCCGTTGTAGGGAATAGAAACACATGTAATAAAATAAACCCGAATGTCAGTGTGACTGGAACTTGTTCTGCTTCCAGGACATATATTATCCGATTGTGAAGGTATACGTCGTAGAGAGAGCTCTGTGTAAAGTATGTAAGCTGTTTAGGTGAATGAAATGGACGAGGCCAACAATAAACACTGCAGCAGTAAAATGAGAGTAGGAAAGTGGATGGAAACGGAAATTCAGAAGGAAGGAAGAAATATAAAGGACAAGAACATTAACGTACGCTCGCTTCTGCACTCTCTCACTCACTACATTCTGCATATATACAGAATACGTAACCCCATGTTAAATTAGAATGGAGTCTGTTGGTGGCTGGGCCGGGCAGAGAAGATTACAAAGCAACTCGTTCAAGTGTGCTGAACAAGTGTGTGTTTAAGTAGTAAGTATATGTACTATACCTACAGCACTGTAGTGAATATATAGTTTCTGTCTCTCCTTCAGCTATGTGCAAGCACTACGCACAAAGTAAATACCATGTAAATACATACATTCCTCTAAGTAACCGTAAGAGTCACAATTAGAATGAAGTGTGCTGTTCATTAAATGTTGTAATAAATTGAGCAGACCTTATTGTGTTCAACATTGATTCAGAATTCGTGCAGTTACTGCAATGAGTCTGTAAATCCTATAGTTTTGGTTTTCCTTATTACATTGTACATAGTACTATGTAGGGTCAACTCTACAAACACAAATTATTCGCCTGTAATCAACGTAATTTGTCCTGATGCGTTTGAACACAAATGTATATTACCGTTATTTCTGTGTACAAATATGTGTAATGACATGTAATTAGTGTGTAACATGAAGTTGCAGTGGTGGAAAGGAACATGTGACAATTTGACATTCAGGAAATACGAGAAAGCCTCCATAAAAAGTCGTATCAATGAAGTTTGTTCAGGGAGACTTAAAGTGTATCTTCGAAATGTAGGTTACAAGTTGCTAATGTCTGACACAGTAATACCAAAAGGCTCTCTCCCTATCAGGGGGGTTCTTTATCGTGAGTAAACGTTTCTATTTGTCAATACTATAAGATGCTTTGTGAAAGAAAAGTTTCTGTGTTATGTGGGGCACGTGTCTCTTCCGCTGTCTGTGCTAATAGTTGTTTTGATACAGTGTTCACTGAAAAGTATAAGTATATTATATGTTATGTACAGAGTGAAAGTGGGTAGTGAACTGATGTCCTGAGTCTTAACTGTATAATTAGTAAAACTTAACGCAACTATTTTGCATTTGGTCCACTTTTGGTGGATTTTGTGCAGCCAAGTTTCTAGAGGCTGAGAGTCGCTTCTAATAATACAGTTGAGTGACATGCGTGATGCTATTGAAAATTACTTTTGGCTTATATAAAAAATGTTAAAATTGGATTTAAGTGGCTCAATTTCCAATGAGAAAAGTTGTCTTGGAGGGAAGTCATATTTCTGTAGGCTAATGTCGGGAAGAAAATGCGGAGGGAATGAAATGAAATTCTTGATCTAACTTATATGCATATTGGACAAAGTAGTGCATCAAATTACAATGGTTTCTCATGCATAGTTAAGCTTTAGTGTCTTTTCCTATTTCATGTCAATGGATGCAGGCTGGAAAGTAGAATGCAACGACTCTATACTGTCTATACTTGTAAGATGGAGAGACGATCCTTTCCCATAGAACAACAAACAGCAGCAGCAGCAGCAGCCTACAACAATTTGTATCCATATGTGTACTTACGAGAGCATGAAAGTTTCTTGGCCAGAATTTATTACTGTTTGAGAGGAGTAGAGAAGTGTATGTCAAAATATTACATAAATTAAAAATTCTTGTCTAATCGCCATAGTTTTGCTCAAAGTTATAATATGATTACACTCGTACATGTAATGTGAATCCAACAAAACCGCCGCTTTCTCCATGCAAAATTTTATGCTCCATTTTTGCAGCACTATACATTTTCAAAATTGAAGTTTACCAACTCAAGTCAAGTCGTCGAATGTCTGCACAGCAGCTACCGGAAAGAATTTCAAAATGAGAACGCAGAGAAGCGAGCGACTACTAAAACTTGATGTGATGGAAGAAGAATGTAAATGTCTTACCAAGATTGACAATATTACAACAATACGAATTGTGGCCTGTTACAAAGAGCCTATAGCATACACAGAGCCATCCTCCAGTCACTAATCATTCTCTCCACCTTTTCTCTGTAGCACGAACTCATTCGTAAAAAAGCTGCTGCTTAATAATGCAATTTGCACTCGCACAAAATACAACCATCCCTCTAATGTATTTATAAAACTAGTTCGGAGCGCTTTTCAAAATATTCTTATAAGTACAAAAGAGAAACTTGTATAGAAAAACTTGTCGGATAACGAATTGCCCATTACAACATAAAAATGTAATTGTAAAAAATTACAAAACTGTGTTCTCTTCTCACTACACATTCTCCTCTCTCTGTCTCTGCCTCTTTTACTTTCTGTATGCATTAAAGAATCCAACCGGTAATCTGTGTAGGAGCAACGAGCGGGGTCACCGTTTTCTCCGCTCTCTATTACTCCACCAGTACGCTTCAAATTCATTCTATGTTTCAGGATTAACACGAGTCGTTTATTCAGCTAATAGAAAATAATTGCATTGGCTGCTGAATAATTGAAATGTCGTTAGTAGTCGCACTGTTAATGCTTGAGTTTCCCATTCTACCCACTACTACTGTACTAGTAGTGTATCTTGTGCGTAACATTGAGTTGTAGCAGAAGCAGCAGCAGCGACAGCAGTGCATGCACTGCTATGAAAACTGTTCTAGAGCTAATAAAAGAACAATAAAGAGATCTCTCTCGTCTCTCTCTCTCTCTCTCTCTCTCTCACGGAAACAGAACAAACCTATGACAATACGATAACTGGGCTTAGGTCATGAGATGCAATTTTGGAGTTGGACACGTTGCAGCTAACAAGTATAATACAGATGGCAGAAATACTTGAGCATTGATAGAATTAGCAGCACACTCCTCTTTCCTGGCCAAGAACGAGGACGGCAAGTGATTTGCTTTCTCCGTGTGTGCTAGATGTGGCTTTCGTGGCACAGCACATACATACATATAGGTACAGTACTGTGTGAAAGGTAAATAGGGGACAAGAATTGCACCAGTACTACGATGATGCTTTTGTGCAGTGCAACGCTGAAGAACCATTGCCGCTCGCTTATAAAGTAAACCAAGGTAAATATCTATCTGCAGTAATTGTGGTGGTGGCAGTGTAGTAGGCAAGTGTACGCTTCTAATGCGACTACAGATAGCTAAGAGACCTATCATTCCACAATACACGTGAACTGCGTGGCTCCCGTGCCCAGAAAGAACTACATAGGTACTTAAACTTTTCCTTTATTTCTTTTACTATTCGGTTTCTTTCTCCCCATCCTTTCTCCGCTCTCCACTCTCTCTCTTTCTCGTTCTCTCCATGCTTTCTGTCTTTCTTTATTACCAGTCTCTCTTCTTTTGTCTCTCTAATTGCCTTTCTTTCAATGCCTTCTTCGCTTCTACGTTTCTTATTAGTGTTGCACTACTTGTAGGAATCCGGCTGCGGCAATTGTCTCTTTTCTCTATCTTTTTTTCCTTTATCTGTATTTGCGTGTCTTTTCCCTTTCCTTCATCCTCTCTCGCTCTCTCTCTCTCTCTCTCTCTGCTCCTTGTGTGTGTGTGTGTTGTGTGTATTCTTCTCAGGCACGAAACTTGGCTTCACTTTAATTAAACGTAAGTTGAGGCTAATGATAATTAATGTTGAATGACCGCCAATTAAATATACACGGGACAAGTGCAAACAGTACAATAATGTCGAATTAACTCTTAATCGAAGCCTGCAACACAGCATTTTTGAGGGTTAGGACTGGCTTAGCTGGCTGGAGAACTCTGCGGAAGGTTATTTTGCACGCATTGTGCCTCTGTGAATTGTGCATGCACTAACTCTTGGTTAATAGTATGGCCTGGCGGACGTGTGCCTTTCACTGCCATTGTAATTGACTCATGCAATGGAAAAGCGAATGAAACAGCCTACCTACACTTTATTTTGCATTGATAACAAGTAATTGCTAACAATAAGTGTGTCAGCGACTTAAAACAGTCGTAAACAAATTCTGCCATACTCTGCGCACAAACACTACCCCTAATACTGCTCGCCACCAACTACTTAATTTCAGTCACCGAAATCATAGTCATAGTAGTCGTTCTTTTGTGTTAACAATACAATAGCAAGGTGTTCTTTCAATTTACTTACTAATCCTACCTAAATAAGCTATATATATATATATAGCATAAGCACATAGGATACTATTGAGCGATCGAAATTAGTCACGGTGTAGTACACGGGGCTGTATAGGATGAAATAACGTTTGCTACGGAATTATGGTTACACCGCAAAGCATACGCACCTACGTACTACTACACATATGTATATAGTGTGCACCTGTGAGCGTACGGTGTACGTATATATATTTTACGAGTAGATAAATATCCAAAGGTGCAGTTATAGAGCTATCTACCAGGAGCACCACGAAATATCATGTGTATGCGCATATCAAGTGTAATCCAGAGCAAGTCGAGATTTGGAGTTTACTCAATAAGAGGAGGAATGTACACAGGTATTGCATGCATTGTGCACGCGAAGCATATGTGACGGAAAGTGAGACTTAAATGACAGTCGCTGCAAGTAATTTCAACACATAACACTACGTAAGCTCTGTACTAGAGTACAGGAAACGGGCGGAAAGCTAATCCTTTGGGAGTTAAGCTCACTAAACTGAAAACAGCTACAACCATTACATTATATAATAGAGCTAATAGACTTATATATATATATAGTCTATATATACACAAAAGGGTCATGTGGAACTGCTCACCGTAAATGTACTTAATTGTAGTAGCTAACTGTTGTGTTAGATAGTGAAGCATAACCTCGGATCTGAATTTGAATTAAGATGAGGGGAATTGAAGTCGACGTACTGTTTGGGCGTTTCCCCAGACTAGTTTTACTTACTGGCAGGCAGCAGACATAAATATAAATTGGTAGTAGTAGTCACTAGTCAGTCACACGCTCTCTGACATCTTTGCGTAGAATTCTTACACGTCAAGGTGACCTGCTACAACAGCACAGTGTCAGATGGACGCTGAAACGCAGATAAAATAAATGAAGTTACTTTCGTTCGTCTTCTAATTACAAGGAAAACATTGATGTCACCGTGTCTGTGCACTGAACACTTACACAATGCGCCCCAATTTTCTGCGCTTCCACGTCGTCGTGACTCTTTCGATAAAATTATCATATGCATACCTCGTAAGTAATACTTATTACATTCTGACAGTTCATTAGACTCTGTGCACACAACAAGGATAACAAATTTCCGGTGTGTAGCTATGCCTTTGTTCTTCTATAGAATTTGGCATATCACTGATGAATATTTATTCATTTCCCTTTTGTTGAATGAATGGATTGATTACATTCAGCAAGATGCAAGGAGCGGTGAGAGACTTTGAAAGCAGTTACGTAATTTTGAGTCATATGAGTCATATGTGTACTAGATGTATGTTTCCATGTATGTAGGTATATTATTATGCAAAAGAACACAAGGTGCATGGAAATGCACAAGTCCGAGCACTAAGTCTTTACGGTTCATCGATCTTCAATGTGTAGTAGACGTAATAGCTGTCCCATATTAGATGCATAGCACGTGTATTATTTCATATGAATGTGCTAGGGTGAAGGAGATAAATGAATGCTCCGTATTAAGGGCAAATCGTGCTTAAATATGCATCTACTATTTATATACATTAAATCTCCATTGAAGAGGGGTTGAAAAGCAGAGTAGCGAGTAAATACGATATGATAGGAATAATGGAGTTCTGAAGAAGCTCCATTATTACTT
Organism: Plutomurus gul; assembly: GCA_019776185.1. Taxonomy (NCBI): domain Eukaryota; kingdom Metazoa; phylum Arthropoda; class Collembola; order Entomobryomorpha; family Tomoceridae; genus Plutomurus; species Plutomurus gul. The sequence goes on along the minus strand of JABASC010001370.1, from coordinate 4,729 downwards.
ATGACTGTATATGACTGCTATGTACTCAATGGTGTACACTGACTGAATTCAGCGGAAGGGTGTTCAGAACAGTGGAAAATTTGGAATATTCTTCGGCTTAGCTACCCAATATTGTTTTCTATCATTCGTGAAGGATCATTGAGAACAATGCCCAAATTGAATTTTACAGCCATACAAGGACAAAGAGATTGATGCAATACAGTCGATAAGGACACAGGCTATATACTATATACTACATCTCTATGATTGTGGTACTGAAATCTATTTTATACATAGAATCTCTTACAGCCATAATTTAAATTAAAACAAAAGGAAATATTCAAAATATGTAAAAAGGAACTGCTTTTCAAAATTAGAAATGACGACATAACATTTTCAACTGTTCTCCATGTTTCTTTGCTTATGAACTTTGACATTCCCTCTACGGTAGTTACTAATGTAGTAGTCACTGAAACTGAGCTTGCAACTGAACATAAGTAAAACTGACAAGTGTTACATTGCTTCTGTAAGAAGTGGAAAATTATTTTAGAAAAATAATATGTAATTTAGTTGTCTGAATTTAACGGGAAGTAATGTACTTTATGTGTGATACATCACTAATATCACACAAGGGAATTGGATATTCACACAGAATCGTCAACTTTCCCGCACTAACAAGTTAGGGGAGGGTAGCCGCTTATTTAAAGGAGTCGCTCCCAGTTGGTTTCATTCGATGAATGATCTCATGGAGTTGATTTTTGAAACAGCGTTGCACCATGCACAGGGCAAAATTTCTGAAGGATTTTTAAAAATGCAATTCTGAAAGGATTGTATCAACTTTGAATGCCGGTCATCACAGAGAATAATTTCTGACGAAAAACAAGGCAATGTAATGTGAAAGATTACGACGGGGCAATCTACGTAATAAATAGAGAAGGAAAGGTTTGTTTGTACACGAAGAGAAGATAATGGCCACCAATGAAATACTGTTATTTCGTCCAGAAAGAATCTCCCATAACCTACGAAATAATTACTAAGGAAGTACTAGCAACTGCTTCCTACGCAGGAGGCACTAAACCAACTCCTTCATTATTGTTAGCTGCCGGTGTAGCCGTCAGATATTGTCGGTTGATTGTACTCTGTTGCAGCAGTAGCAGCACGTACAAAGCCTTTCCAACAATTGTAGACATTCTGAGACAGTTTAAAAAAGTCACCTAATTTCTATAGAGCTGCGTATTACATATCTAGTCATACGTAGAGACAAACTGTGACATGGAATTATGGTCAATTTCAAGAACTAACTTTGAAAATAAAGCGAAAAACTGTTGAAGGGAAATTAAGTTGATGAAGAAGGGAGAATTTCTTGAAAGAGTCTAAAGAGACGCCGGGAAAGAGATGCCGATCTGGACGAGACAAGTGAACGAATTGCTGGCATTATCAACAAGATTAATTTCCCGATTGTTTCTCTCCACGCACGGAGCAGAACAGGGAAGAATACTGATGTAGATGCATTATATATAGGCAGCAGTTTCCTTTCTTCTTGTATCTCTATTTAGATAGTTACTGAGAAGCCATTATATAATATCCCCATCCACCTACTACCCCCACACGACCATATATCTTATAAACCGTTATAAAACACAACACACAATAATAATACTACATGGTGTGCAGTCTTGGGGCAGAAGCGGCGCACTTGCATTTCTATGTACAACATTACAGCGTTGCATCTGTTTCTATTTCCATTCTGAATCCCTGAATACTCCGAAACGAATTTCTCCGATAATCCTTCCTGTTCTTTCTAACCAAGCAGCACAAGTTCTTTCCCTTCGCCCATCATTGACTACTTAGAATCAGCACCGTACATATTTAATACCACTATCGAAACGTTGTTGTTTTACAATGCTGCTGTCTTGTCTTGAAGTGGTTGAGATGGTTTCAGTTTCGTCTTCCTTCTCCTTACACAGCGAGAACTTATTGTTAGTTCAAGCTGATTCCCTATTTCAAGTCCTTTCCGGTTACTTTAGTCTCCTCAAACAGAAAGTATTCCACGTATTGCTTATTGTTAGGGCTTTAGCAAACTATTTCCTTTTATTAGATACTAGCACAGATTTCCATTATCTTGTATTACTTTCTCTCACAACCAACGGACGCAATCCAAACAGGGAGGATCGGATCATTCAATTCTAATCCATCGAACTGAATTTCGGATTGCACTATCTACATAAAAAAGCACTCAAAAACGTATCATTTATGTGTTTAGATGAGACTAAATATTTAATAAAGGTGGAATAATCTATGTTTTACACATAAATTTAATTTAAATTTATTCAATAAATTTCAGCTTTAAAAAATGAATCATATGGTGTCTAGTGTGTAAACAAGACGTAGAAATAATGATAATCGGAATTTGATTCATGTCCAAAATAGATTCGGATCTATAAAAAATTTGGCTCTAATCCGATCCTTACTCTGGTCCTTATTCCACTGTACTGTAACGTAGCCACAATAAAATAAGTACAGAAGTCAACTTCATGAAACCCTAGGCAAAGTTATGATATTAGATGGACTTACTATTTATTTATCTAGCCATAGAGCTCAACCTTAAATATAAGTAGTGATCATTTTAGTCATGATCAGTTACGGTCGTGGATGCGTTGAATCTTCCATCATTCCTTAAACTGCTGGCGTACTCACTGGAGTATTTCAAGTTATTTCACTGTATGGACTTTCTTTTCGAGGGCAAATATTTTTATAGCATAATGTGAAATGAAATGAGAAAATAGTTTTGGTTGCTGAGAGTGAGTCGCAATTCTTTTCAGCATTTCTACTATTTGATCCATGTTTCCATGTATGTCTCATTAATAAATAGGAACTTGACAACATAATCGTAAATTGTTGCACTATCTTCCCCAGCCTCATGGATGTTCATATATTCGGAATCTCATTTCGAATAAACATATTAGTTGTACACTACAGCATGTTGCTGCCTGCTGCCAACATTCTAAAAACGAGGCTCTTAATGGAATTTGTATGGATTTCAAATTATAATTTGATACTCGGCGAAACCTAAAATTGCTTCCGCATACCATCCCTTCTACACAAAATCCACAAATTCCCCACGAAATCTCAAAACAAACTTTTCTTTGTTTCATTTAACTTTCTAAACAAATGCAAGCCCCAAACTACATTACAAGGAAAATCATTCAGAGCAAGAGGTTTCTAAATCATTCAACAGTCAATTCGAAGAACGTTTTGTTAGTTTGATTGAGTACACACTCCGCGCTTACATACATTACAAATCCACCAGCTGCACTATCCAACTCTCTGTTATTTAGTGCTGTATTCTGTGTCTGACTGCATAACGAGGGTAACTCAATTTCACACAAGGCTTACAATTTATTATCTCTCAAGAAAATTGTTGACTTTGACTTTACAAGTTCCTTTTCAGTTTACTATTAGGTTTCAGATTTTGTCTCGGGAAGTCTCTTCTTATACGACTCACGAATGTATGCCTTCATATTATCTGGCACCACCTCCGGGTGTCCCGTCTGTAATTAGTTGAATTTTATGTCATGTACATTGAATATGAGCTGGAAATAAAATTATTCTTATTTTTGTCTAGAAAATCTTACAATATAAACAGATCCTAATATGTCATTGTTGATTGCGGTGTTATAGTGAAACAGCATTAACTCCTTCAAATCCCTAGATGCTGGAACAGATTCCTTCATAGCGGCGTTGAGCTTGTGCAGATATTTCATAGTTATAGCAATTAATTTAGCCGTCTCATTTACAGGGAACGGTCGGATGATATAACGATCATCATCTACGCAGACTTTATCCTCAAACATCTTCAAAAATACTAACTCTTCCGGAACAACTCCTGTCGGCATATACGTTTCTAATAACCACGACAGTGACATCCACTTCCACACCATGTCTTTCGGCTTGTTCTTACCGTGATTGTGCATTCGAATTTCGATGTCCAAAGACTACATTGAAGGCAAACCAGTTATATAAATTTGTGTAAATAATTATTTTCAACAATAACAACTTCATATACAATAAGACATGTTTAAAGTATATTTTGTTCTTGTTTCACCCACTTGCAAATCCATGTAGTTTTTCACACGGGTTCGAAACTTTGAGTACATAAACTCCACAATGACCCTATTATTCCAAAGGATCTTGTGCACACACTCATCTCGCAACACCTTAAGTATGGGTGACCATAATTCTTCCTCCTTACAAACAGTTTCTAGGGTTACGATGTCAATGGCAATCAGGTCATTTTGAACAAAGAAACAAACCCAGCCGATTTTTCTCAGCCGTTCTTGTCCTTGTCCATACACATTGAACCCAACAGTATCCAATTGTTGGACATACTCAATCTATTGATAAAAACAGTTAGCGGTTTTAATTGAAGTGCGTTAGTTGTGAAATTGGTTCAATATAATATAAAACAGATTTCGTTTGCAAAATCGTGACGTACCCATACATCAAACAACCCCTTTGTATTGACAATTTGTACGTTGGCTTGGTATTTCAAACATGGAAGAATGGGTACCGGCAATTCAACAACTATTTTGGATTTAAAAACAAACTAAACGTCATTCGATTTTTTAAAATTCTGATTAATTAATTGTACACTTTTAGATATTATAAAGTTGGATGTTCAGAATGGTTTGCAAGAGGTGCACACAATTAAAATTATATTTGATAATAAATTATGGCATTGGATGGCCAC
>JABASC010001369.1:0-24220 GCA_019776185.1 Plutomurus gul | reverse complement strand
TTATGGCCCTTCCCATGCCGACAACAGACAAGCCAATCATAGAAAGGGTTTACGCTTCTTCCTTCGATTTGTCTGAATGGTGAATGACACAAATTCATGCTGAGAGTTCCGTCCGTCCGCCGTGGCTCTCCGTACGTACATCACGTCACGTCCATATCCACTGTCTAATACTCATCTTCTAGACTGGGTCTATGTCTGTGCTGTAATGTAACCAACGCAGCACTACAACAACCACATCAAACCACGTAATAACACGTTCTTAGTTTCCATGTGTAACCATAGTACGCTCTATATCTACAATAGCACATACCAAAAGGCCTACACTCCCAATGTACACGGAGAATGCATGTCGTCTCTCAAACAACTAAATAAATAGACTTTTTCTCTTTCTCTTTTCAGTGGATTACCAGTTCTCACATTTGTATTGTAGTCTTATAGTATCTACACATTTTGAGTGCATGGTAGTGGGCCCAGTACAAATCATATGTATAGACTCTGTTTTGTGGGCCGCTCGATGACCACGCTGCTTCGTGCCGTTCTATTTTCTTGTTAAGATTTACCATTGCTTCCTGTAGTTCACCAGGTAGCGGGAAGCTTCTTTGACGGAGCCCCTTTGTTGTTGAAGTGTCCCCGTGTCTTTCTTTTTTGTTTTGTACACAAACGCTGTGTGTCTGTGTGTGTGTTCCTATGATTCGCCAAATACTTTTAATACAATCATAATCCATTTGTCCTGCTCAGAGTCGACATTTGCTGGACTCGCTATATTTTCAAATAAAGTAGCCAGAACTTCCATTACCATGAAATGACACGGTAACAGTGTAAATCCTGATTTATTTATTCAATTTCTTTTTTTGCCTTGTCTCTCTCTTTCTTTCTCTCTGTTTTATGTATAAAGTATACTAGGCACTGAATCGCTTTGATATTTTACATCAGACTGTCTTCTGTGAGACTTTCTACTTTCTTCGGTAAATTCAGATTTATTTGCTTCAGGTTCATTCGATGGTAAACATTGTGAGCTCCTACTACAAACACAAGAGCTTTTGAGTGGTTTCTACTACTTTATTATAACCTATATAGGGGGAGTTTTGTAGATGTAGTGCTACGCAGTTACATTCATTGCTATCCTCTTACATCTCTTCTTACAAATTTTAATACTTATAGAAATTGTCTGTACTTAATTTTAATTATAAAATATACATGTACAAATTTGTGATTAACATTTATGAAATATAATTCAGACTTTCTCCTATTATCTTGCATCAAGAACTCGTGGGCGGGTGGATTCATTTCAGAACAGCTTTGACATGCTTACTTGATGCAAGTTAAACTATAATTATTTAGATAGACAACTAAGCTGACGCTTATTAGGATTTCCATACGTTTTCCTGCAAGATGAGCCAAGAAAAGCCAAAAGTTGTGACTAATGAGTAACCAGAGTCTCAATAATATTATTATTACATTGTTCTTAAATTCTGACATTAGAAATTTACTTGAGCGAATTCCTTGCCGTTCTTTGGTTGCAATCTTAATTGCGAAATCGGAGACGCTCTGTAAATACCTAGAATTTTCATTCAAATGGGCTCATTGTATTATTTGATTTCCTAATTTACATTCAAGGAGCAAATTATGTGAAACATTGGTATCTCATTCTACACACTAACAATGCTATACTAAATATTAATACAAAAGGAAATTGAGTGAATGATGTAGATGCCAAATAAGAGTCACAATGCCGTAAGATTCTATTTTAATAATAATAATAATAATGAAAAGAGGGTTTGCTTAAAGATAGTTAAGTGAAACTGTCTGTATCAGGTTACCGTGTTGCTGCTGATTACATTTTGCTGCATAGACCACAAAAGACAGGTACTGGCAGTGGCCACAATCTCACTGTTAATCTAGAGCAGACTGCTGTAATATACATAGATGTGTATATGTGTGCATTGGATAATTAGGTGAACCTCCTCAAGTGCGGAACCTTCAGAGCACAGGTTCATTCTCCTACTAAATAGATATCCTTACAATACATACACATAGTGGTAAGAGATGACTGATGACATAAGGTCTCTCTCTCTTACTTCTTGTGATGACTGCGTTCGCGTTTGCAGAATAAGATATTGCTGCATGGTGTTCGGTTAACTAATAATCCTGTGCCTCGTGTAAATAATAGACTTGTAAATTGGTCTACTACGCACCGAGCCAGTTATCTTATTAATGCTGCTATTCTGCTGGTTAATATCAATAAAATTGCCGTCAAAGTTCACTGTGAGTATTTCGAAGCAGCAGCATATGAACTACTTCAGGACTAATGAATTGTTGACCTTAGCATTGTAATGCTGAAAAATAAAACGTACTGATATGTAAGTCGAGTGCAAACAATGAAATGAGCAGACAGATAGAATGTAATCGAACCACACCCAAAAACTAATAAGACTAGAGCTGCTGCGTCCACACAGGATGGGCCACTGAGACCAACTATTACCCCATCAAACACTAAGAACTATATGTGGCATATGAGATGGTCATATTTAGTATGGGTGAACCCCCCTTGCATCCCCAGAAATTAATTCAGCCTGAGTACGGCCTTGAATATTTACTAGCAGCGCTGGACTTCCACACAGGGACTGTTTAGTACAGTGCTTCTCTCTCTGTTTGCATTCAGTTCGCAGACTGTAATACAATACTCTAGGAAATACTGTCAGACTTCTCTGTGTAGATGAAGGATAGTAAAAGTACAGAGTCTGGCTGCCACAATACTTTTCAAAACGTTACCTAAAGATATGCAATTTAAGGAGAAAGAGCAGTGTGCGCTGTATGTATTACCAGCATATACTTTTACGAATATAATCTTGAATGGATTTCGTACAATTCATCTTATAATGTGAGAACAGAGAGAGAGAGATGAGATGAGAGAGAGAGAGAGAGAACTAAGTTATTAGAATTGAATGGTTATGATGTATGTGAGTGAGGATGTTGGCTCTCTGCGAGTGCATACACCTTATGTGCTGTACAAGTAATCATAGGTACATTTAATCTGAAGCCCATGGAGAAGATGAAGTCGACGACTCAAGTCAAGTCAGTCAGATTGAAAACAATACTTTGGTCTGTCGTGCTCGTGCTCAGACACGAATGCATAAATCCTATTATGTCTACAGCGCTGTGCTTCATACATTACACGTATTACATACTTACTTATAGGTTGCTCACTCACTTTATGCTATTAGCAATCTATATGGTACCTACATTGTTGAAAAATCTTGACTTATATACTTTTGGGTAAATAACACAACTAATATACTGAAGCCGTGTTCGGGGTTGAGAAACTCATACTGCATCCAGTGAGTGCTCTGTACCTGGGACCCAGTGCATTCAACAAGACCATAGGATAGCAGACACGTATACTCCGTGTATACAATAACGAATCCTTTGAATTCTCGGTGCAAAATCGTGATTTTGCGCTGATATTGACAATGAATTCTATGGTGCACTTACGTCATACAGAATGGTACTACTGCACAACACTGTGTGTGCATGATTGTATGCAGCGCGGTCAAATTACTCTGTGTGACTCGTTCAATGGAGAATAGAATTCGTTGATGACTTTTTATTATGATGATGCATTTTACTGTGAGAGAGACGAAATGACAGATTTTATATACGTTTATTTAAACAGAATGTGCATGCGAAAACTCAACAGTTGACTGTTTGTAAGCAAGAAGTCCACTATTTTTACAGCATATTTAAGCGATGGGTATAGAAAAAATACTTTGTCGTATCGTCGGCTAAATATCTTTATGTTTCGTGACGAGAGATTAGCGTGTGAACGTGCACCATTTTATGTAGGAAGTCTTTTTAAGAAAGAGTGTTTCTTGCAAAGCCATGTTTTACCACCGATCATACATCCACATCAATAAAAGATATAAAAAGAAGTAATTTACCGCCATTACCATCGTGCATTGCTTACAGAGTGAAGTGAGAGCGAGAAGAGAGTGAAAACATTATGATATAGATACGTAACTAGCAAAATTAGCTATGTTTCTTTATGTGTTATTTTCTCAGTGTGTACAATGAGAGTATCGAGATTGAAGGAGAGAGAGAGAGAGACGGAGGAAGCGAGAGAGAGAGAGAAGAGAGAGAGAGATGGAGAAACATAAAAACAAAAAGTTGAGAGCAAAGTTTTATTGAGTTGAGTTGGGTTGAAGTGATTAGAGGAGGCAGAGAGCGAGTCAAAAGGAAAAGCAATGAAATGATAGTTCAATTGGCAATTTGTTGATAACAATAGAAACAGAGCGGAGAGTAGACAGTGTGAGAAATGAAGCGTATCGAGCGGGAGGCAATATCAGAAATAATCGGTTGGGGAATTCGAGGAGGTCTCACTCGGCTTACTTTATTTTACTTTAGCAGTTCAGTTCTCCGACAGACAACACAAAACAAGAGGCTCACTCGCTACGGCCTTTTAACTTTTCCTCAGTCAGTCAGATCACTTTACTCTAGATATTACTCTAGATATGACTTGACTCGATATACTTGTGACAGTGTTACGCTGCTCTGCCTCACCAGCTATTTCACGAAAACCAAATCAAAATAAAGGAAACCACCGAATGCACAGTCAACTGAACTGTTTGTACACATCTATCCTACAGATCTGTTCAGCTCTATATAGTAAAAGGTATAAGGTACACCTTTAGCTTAGAGCACGGTCTCTCTCTCTCTCTGTGTCTCTACCATCAATACCACCTACCTGCTTATAAAGCCCTGCAACCTCACACTGCTGCACTATCTCACTTAGAGATCTATACAATTTCACAACAAACAATGAAATAGCTATCTGAATCAGCATTTGCTGGCAGAGTTCTGTACCACAAGAAAGGTGCAGCAATGTTATAGGTAGGTATTCCGTGTGCTGACATGACATGACATAACACAATACAAATATTCAGAGATAACTCTCTGTCTTTAGCGTTCTGTGTCTGAGTGATAGGTAGATTGGTAGGTAGAAGGAAGACGAGCTAGAAGACAGTGTGGTAGAAAAGGAAAGTCAAAGCACTACGTGTACACAGTCAATACTAGTACATGGAAATACTAATAATAGCTCCCATGAAATAAGCCACGCACGGCCGCGGCCCAAACAAAAGACCAACACTAGTGCCTATGTATCATATATTATACTATTATACTATTATAGAGAGAGATACACTGTGAGAGTATACATACTTACTTATAGACAGGGGAAGATGAGAAGTGATTTGATGTGGGCAAATATGGGCAATGCAATTCAAAGCAATCGAATGGACTCATATGAATGCATTTATAAAAAATAAGTAAGACAGACAGAGAGAGAGAGAGAGCGGTGTTAGCATTGGACATTTTATTGCGAGTCGGTTGAAGAAGATCCGAAGATCGACTGGGATCGTAGCACCGGTGAAATTAAGCGTACGATTGTATTAAAGCGGAAGATTACGTATACGTATTATACAGTATGTGTAGAGTATATATAAAAAGTAACGAACGTGCCTTCAGTAGATGATCGGGTGATATTGGTCGCATTGTTGTGTGTGTGCAGCAGCAGCCAAGTTTGGAATCGAGTGAAGCAGAAGAGAAAAAGCATAAAGGGTCAGATGAGATTTGTAAAATGTTATGTTTGGAAATACAAGATTCCCATGGTTGATACTATTTGGCCTTGAGGGGAAAACAATAGATTCCATCGATGTTTTTGTTAACGATTAGCTCAGTAGGGATCTTTTGTCGGCGCGCTTTATCTCCCTTGTTATTACTCCAATACACAGATGCATCAATAATTATTTTTGTCAACAGGAAAAATCACTCACTGGAGCTCTGGCTCTCTCTCGGTTTTATTAGGCGCGCTCTATACTTGCATAATATAATATTCTTAATCGCTTAGTGCTCTTCATTAGCTTTGTGGGTCTGCTAGTTGCATTACACGCACAGCAGCACAATCTCCAATCTCTGTAACCCTTTCGTCTTCAACATTTCTCATTCCCCTGCCACCAAACACTCCACCAAGGCACATATGTACTCACTACCTTTCTCAACCTCATTCCTTCCTAGTCAACTTACCAATCCCATAATCCTGGCATCGTATCTCCCCGTGATCAACTTAGCTCCAACACACATACACAATACAATGCAACTGCTTACACCCTCTGTAACATTGCACCATGACACGTAGTGTGCGCAATTATAAATACAAAGCACACTTCCACTCTTTCTCTATTTATGTGTATATGTATGGAAAGTACATGCATTATGATAGGAGTTGGAATGGACGCCATTTGTGTCCCAAAAACAAGCGCTGCTGCTGTGCTGTGTACTATGCGCTGCATCATGTTTATTGTATTATGTTTGCATTGTATTATAATTATTGTAAACATCCTTTGCCAGCCTTCGGCATTTCTTTTTCAGCTTGTGTCTTACTGTTTACTGTAATTTCATCTGTGAGACTTTGCTGTTATGTGTGTGCATTGCGGCCTGCGACTGTAATACATTTATCCAGTTGCATCTCTGTCTCACTGTGAAACTCTCTCGCTGCTAGTCCAATTAAAAATGTCATGCCCACTCTAATTACAGTTAGAATAAAACATTATATTAGTGTATGTACCCTTTTGTCTAAATAATTGCATTGTGTGAGTGAAGATTAGGAGACCAGTAATCTATGTGTTTATAATCATATGGATGTGATATAACGCGGTGAAACATAGAATTTTTAACCACCAAATTGCTATCATATTGATGTTCTTTTTCTTCGACTGATTACAGCCTCGGTCATAAATACAATAATGTTACACAAGGAAAACTGGAGGGCTACCTGGTGTATCCCGGTGCCGGTGCTGTATGCAGTGTGTTAGAGTCCATGTGAACAGTGCGAGTGAATCGGCGCTTGTCAACGACCCTAACTTTTTCACTATTTGAGAGGTTTGAGCGGATAGATCTTGTTCACCTTTTCTCCACTCATTCATCGTATCTCTGTTCACTTTTCCACCATTTATTGTGATACAATAATAATTTTCTTCCGTCTGCCGCATAACCAAGTCATAATAATAATTATTGACCTTTACCGTGCTGTTCGGATGGGCTCATTCAGACTCTTCACTGAATTCTAATGGAGTGGAAATGTTTGAGTCAGTCAGTCGGTTTAGTACACATAAATAATCCATTATGGATATGCGAACCAACTAACAATTTTTCGGTCAATATGTAGCGCGAGTGAGTGAGAGAGAGATGATGAAAAGCCGTTCTTGCAACGCTATCTTGTATTTTTCTTTTCGAACGGATTTGAGCATTTATGTATGTCCGTAGTAATTTAATGAAGGACTCGAAGCAGGCATCAGAAGCAAGAAACGCCTAGAAATGCCCATTCAAATAATCATAGTGATAATAATAGTACTGGCGATCCTTATTAAATGCAAAGGTTAACTCACACAGAATGAAAGGAATGGCCTTTCTTTCTTGCCTTGTATTTATTATATCATAGGAGTATTATTTTCAAAGTAAATATACGGTTCGACTCTAATTGAATTATGGGAAACACTATGGAGAAACGTATTATGGATTAAATTCTTAGAATAGATCATCCAATGCTGCAATCAAAATCATGCTTCAATCTATATAATGCAGTGCACCGCATCAGAATACATATACTTAAATTACCTATTACTATTTGAGAAGCATGACTAACAGTAAGTCGTGAGTGAGTCACGGTAAGCTAAGGATTTCCATGAGAATTAGAAATATGTACTGCTCCTCTACGTTATACAAACTACCAAACGCAATAGTAGGTACTGCCGCATATTTTCGTGGCACTTTTCTATCTATGCAGGCAAGGCACACATATTTATATTGAACCATTATGTATGCAAACAGTTCTAACAACAGTCAAGTGCTTGGTAAATGTAAAGTATGCATCCACGAGCGTTTTAATGCTACAAAATAGGCTTCGAGTATGCAAAGTATGCGCTCTGTAGAAATCTTTCCTTGTCGTAATCTAAAGATAGCGAAGGAGGATCTGTAATGATTTCATGAATGTCAAGAAGAATTAATAAAAGTCTCTCTCTCTCTCTCTCTTTGGAAAAAGGTAGAAAAATTCAAATGAAGAGCCCCGATGATCTACTATACGCTATAAATACACGAGTCTGCTTTTGTGTTAAATAACTTGTGGGAAAGAGAATTATAGTAGGTAGTTGTGTGCAAGCGGGTGGATACAGAGAACGATACAAGATGTGAGGAGACGCTACAAATGCACAAGTTTCGGGTATGCAACGGAAAGCGAGCTCGGAGAGAGAGAGAGAGAGAGATACGTCAAGCGACGGACCAAAGCTCATTTCGTTTCATCTAGAATGAATGAAATTAAAATAACTGATAATCATCAGGAAACTTAATTAGAAAATTTGAAATTACAGCAGAGTCTGTCTACCTGAGATTAAGGGTACTGCCTCCTTAAATCCCTCCCATGCACCTTTTTGTTTCTTTAACGGCGAGTTAGTCGTGAACAGCCAATAATATTTTATTCAGAGGCAAAGACTAGCTCTCACAGTTATTGTTAGCAGCAGTAGTCGTTCCTTGTTTGCTGTTCTCTGCTGTGTGTGCACACTGTACCCCTATAATAATATCTATACAGAGAGTACAGACACACTCGTGTATAGAAATATGTACCTATCTAGATTTGACTTGACTGAACTAATAGATAGGAAAGAATAGACATGAATACAAAAAGCAAAGTATATTATTGAAAGTGAGCAATGCTTTGATTCTCGCCGAAAAGAAAGAAGGCAAGGATTGAAATGGTTTCTATCATCATAATGGTTATGGCACGGTGGATTTGCTTTGCTTTTATTGCTATGAATTGAAACTCTGGTCTATGTGTGTGTGTGTGTGCAGCAGGTACACACACCAACTACACACACCAACCACTCTGCTACAATACAACAACACACTTAATAAATGTACACACAAGACAGAGAGAGAATAAAAGAAGACAAGCAGGAGATGGTTGACTCTGTTGTTTCCAGCACCAATACAACCAACCAACGTGTGATCAAAGAGTGTACACACACAAACACATATCTGTATGCAGCTATTTATAATAATGGGACCACTCTTCAAGCATTTAATATCGACGACCATTCAACACACACCGAACAGTCAGTCGAATGAACAAACAACGCATTGGCTCCGATGCCAGCTAATGGTACAGAACACAATGCTGACGAACCGAATAGCTGAGCAACTAAAGAATAATAAGTGCACACACAATTACATGTATATAGCTATTTAAGTACTGATGTTCAATTTCATTGCTCCGACCTGAGAATCTGATGTTTAACGACGACCATCATGTAGATTTTTATGTCCATGCATTCTACTTACTCAGTCAGTGAGTTTAGGTAGACGGCTCTGTGTATTACAAAATGATTGTGAGTAAATACACATTGAAATTACTGGGATAATAAATTAAGCGTACCGTGTATAAATATAAAGTTAGGTGGCTCTATGAGAGCTATGTTTCCATGATGATAGTGGGAAGCAGCCAGGTAAATACACTTTCATATAAAGTTTATTCGATATCGCTACATATAGTTCATTGAAGACATTAAATATTTTGTGTAGACAGAGAGAGAGAGAGAGACTGACGGTATGCATTGCATTCTCTCTCTCCATTCTTCGTGATGGCGACAGAGCAAATGGATATTCCAATGAATTGAATGGAAAGAGTGCACGCATAAAGTGCAGGGATAATCTGACAATAGTCGGAGAGACCTGACGTAAGAGAATTTGTGAGAAGTACTCGACACAGCAAACGAACCACCACCACCACTACCACAGTCGATTGCTACCTTCAGTTTGCTTAGTTACTTACTTGTAGTATTAGTATAGAAGCAGCAGCAGAGAAAAAGAGAAGAGTACAATGTACACAAATACATTCGTGGAGGAAATTGGTTCGGTTGATGGAGGAGTTGAAAAAGCATCATTGTTGAAGCAAGACAATAACAATCAAATCAAAACAACCAACAAAAGATTTCGAACAAAAGTGTGATGACGTTGACTAAAGATGATTTATTCATTACGGCACCCTTTTTCATCAATTAATTTACCTCCAATTTTTTATTCTCAGCTCAAAGAAAATAAAAAACCTAAAGAATAATACAAACGTACAGGTTCGTATCTTCCGTAGAACGAAGGAAAATAATTCCCGACCATTTCAGATCGCAGAGAATAGAAAGGAACGACTGCCTGACTATCTCTTCAAACATTTGCCTTCCTAATTGATATTTGCCAGATAGACCGTGGAAATTCTCACCGAACTTGTTTTTTTTGTCATTTACCTATCGCGAACTTTATATCTATGAATATCCCCACGCCTAAATTCCCTTATTTTCTCTACAATCCATTTTTGCATTAAAAACATGTAGTTTTACCAATAAATATATTCTAAAAAATCTAGAAGAGTTTTAATGTTGTAGACAGGTGAATCATTTCACTATATTGGATTTCAATTGACACGATGATTGTGTTTACAAGAACAAAGGGGGGAACTTTCAGCGAAACAAAGGTGATTTGTCAAAAAGGGCGTTGTCTGTACAGCAGCTGTTAGTTTTCAGTTTTGCAAACAGATTTGAACGGATTCTAGTTTGCAAAAACGTAAATTTATGAACATGAAGATTATATACTGACATTTTCGTGATATGCAAATTAAATTGGAGTAAGTGTTTCAGTTTTGCAGTCAGGCACAATTATGAATTGTGCTAACAACAGTGTAACTTTTTAAATATTTTATAACATTGCAAAGAACAAGATTAAATATAGTATGAAAATACCGAGCCATAAAATTGAAGCAGTAAATAAATACTTACATCATTTGTGAACAAGTAAATAGGGGAAGGTGGTGGTGGTGGTGGTGGTGGTGGTGGTGGAAACAGTGAAAAGCTCCGCCGATACTCTGATTAGCGTAACAAATAGCATGTTGGAAGAAACCAATTTTTAAAAATTTAGTTTAGAAGATTCGAATTTTTCCTGTTACGTAGGACGACAAAGTAAATTGTATTACGTATCACATTACATTCGTGCCCGAAAACTATTTGAGACAGTTTACATTGACTATAATAGACTCGAGTTGATTGCTATTTCCATATAATCTCGTATTCATTATTCACTCCGTTTATAAGCAAATATATCAATATGCCCTGTGGCCACTATTTGTCCACGGAGTCGAAAAAATGCTCGTGCAATGTGCTTTAATTTACTTTTCAATTTTATCAGCACTCTACTTTTTTCCAGCCATCTAACATCCCTCAGACGCTCTTCATTTCCATCAATCCGTTCCATGCCCTTTTCCTATTATTTCCCCTTGGCTCACATTTACATCGAACTGCTACTACACGCTCGACTCCTTCTCATATTATTAAACATTTGAATTAGTAAGCGCACTACAACATACAGCCCTACTATACTAACCGAATATGTACATACACATAGAGATTACAGTAAACTCAGTCAGAAGCTCATAAAGGCGCCTTGTTATAACTAAAGCAAAGTAAATAAACGTGGGACAAGAATAGTAGTCATTTCTATATATATTTGATAAGAAAGAACGATTTTCCCGAACTACTTTCAGAGTCAGTAACCACCACCCTCTGTACAAACCTCCATTACAATTCACACCAAAATTAATTACCTATTCTTTAATACAAATTCTATGCACACACACACACTCAACAAAAGTTCATATACAGGGTTCAAAGAAACTGCCCTGAATAATGCTTAATGCTAAATCTTACATGGTGCACTATACAGGGTCTTTTGTTTTTATCCCTCGAATTGTGACCCAATTTAAACTTTTGTTTCTTAGAGATAATGTTGTCTCATAGATTTGTAGTATTTTAACAGTAATTCATAATTCCCCCATTGTAAGAATTCGATGAAAACCTTCAATGGTTACACGCAGAAATAAAGTACATTCACGTGCACCAGTCTTCTACGTAACCATTTCCTTCGTAGATGCATTCACAGGATTCCGCCTAGTTATGCTTTTGTAGGACTCTACCTGCTTATGGTAATGGTTTTATTTCTGGAAATGTTACAAGGCAGTTTCGCAACTGAAATTTACAACCCGAAAATACAAAAAGGTAATTAGATTAAAAGAAAATATGGAATTTCGTCGCACCTCACGATGTGTCAAATTTATATTGCTCTCTCTTTCTCTATTGAATACCGTGTCACTGCCTACACATACTCTATGACTAATTGTTCATCCTACTCTTTGTGCCGTCTGTCTAATTGCAGGATACAATCATCTCAAAATAATTTCACTCTGCTAGATTAGGGATCAATCCGAAATTTATTCGAATTGCGCTTTTAGAATCCGGTCTCTGATCGGATCGGATTATAATGTTTTAGTTACAAATTCATTTAAATTTAAATTTAATGTTTTTTACAAATTCACAATTCATTTAAATATAAAATTCATTCTCATTTAATTCTCATTTAAGCCATTAAGGGCACGAATATTAACATTTTATAGTTGCGGAAGTTTGATTCTAAAACATCAAAAAATGGTTTTCTTTCTGATGAAACTGAAAATGTTGGTTGTTTTAAAAGTGAACGACTGAGTCTATTATTATAGTATCAGTTAAAGGTATTTACCTATAATTCATTTATCCAAAAACTTCAGTTGTGCAATTAAGCATGTTACTACGTGTATAAATTATGTTGCACAAAAATAATCAAATGAACCTGTCTCAGTTTAAATATAGGGAATTAATCCTCAATCACTGAATGAATCAGGAAAGCCGATCCGAAATCCGCTGGATTGATGAAATTCTGATCCAAAGGATTACCCTTCCATCCGATCCGGTTTTACTCTCGGATTCAAATTTATCTATCCGATCCCGTCGTCCAGATTCGGATCGGATTGACATGCCTACTTTTAGCATCGGTATATTACTAAAGAGGATACCAGCTAAATACACATTGTTATTGTATGCACATATAAGAATTTATGTAAAATATTCTAATAAGGTACATCTTTGATAAATATTGAGCGCTTGTGGTAATGAGACAATAAAATATAACGGATTGTGAAAATTATGTTTAGTAATAGATTTTTTATTACTTCAAAATGTTTAATATTCAAACACAAGTCACTAACTATGCCTATGTTCAACAATGCCTTCTTCCAAGATTAACTTATTTCTTCAGCCACACAACTTCTCGTGGGAATCTTTTTTGCGAACATTCATTTTTGCATAAAGTATAATTAGAAAAGTATTCATATTTTAAGCTATTTATTTTCGTGGAAATGTATTTAATAATGTTCATGTCATGTTTTGTAAAACCATGCGTTCTCGTTTTCACGCATGTGGTTAATTTCAACTTTGAGTAAATAAAAATTAATTGGTTATGTGGTATTGATAAGTTCCCCCATACTTTTACACTATTCATTTTTCAGATTGAAAACGGTGTGACGACGAATGATTCGATTAATTCCACGACAAAAAATTGAATTCATTTTTTCGTTCTCTCAGTTCTCAATCACCTGAACATATAGATAAGTGTATGCTATATATATTATAAAGTAGTAGCTGATATTTAAACATTCAATTTAAGTCCGATTCGATGTGGTGGCTGGCTGGCTGCAAAAACAACAACACAGAATAAGAACACTTGATGACTGTAAAGACCAATCACAGTCTGAAAGTAGCCACTTGATTTCTGGTGGTGGTGTCTGTAGAGTGGCCTCTGGCTAAAAATTGACTTTATTTCGTAGATATTCTTCTTAAAAGTGGACGTGGTGGAAAAATCTACCTCTACCTTCTTGTAATCTGTGTGCATATAATATGCCGACTAAAAAAGAGAAAAGAGAGATGGAAAATATCGGCCTGCCGTCCCTGATTGGACTCACTGTGTAAAATTTACCTATGGACTACTCTGAGCGAGTGCGGTAACAGAAAGTAGTCGAGATTGCGATAGCTCGTACCGCATATGCTCGTTTATAAGCATTACCGTATAACATGCATCAAGTTTTTCTTGTATGTAAATAGCACGCAGTATACGTGTGAGAGAGACGCAGGAAAAATGGAAGTTGCTGTAGAGTTCAGCAGTTTTTGCAGCATTAGACTCATATTATGTACATAAAATGTGCATTAATATGAAGTATTTAAAGGCTACTACAGCCAAGTGTAAGTGGAGAGTGAAGGTATTACAGAGAGCCTGTTCACAAGGAATACACAGACAAGGAGCTACATAGTAAGTAGAGGCAGAGAGAGAGAGAGCGATGCACGATTTGTAAACGAACAGACATCTACTTACCGGCCCCACTATTTATGGGCCCATACCTGCCTAATAAACCTTGATATATTAGCATGGAAACACTCTCTTGTGTTTTCTGATTCAATGCCATGGCAGAATCCCGCCACAACCTTCCACTCTCCGGCTTAATGAGTTCATCAATTTCCCACTTCCCCGCATTCTCGATGGTCAGGTCAAATCAATCATGTACCACATCATTTCAACTTTTCAACAACTCTTTCCTATTCACCACTTTCTTTTATCACAAATTTTTCTCAACTTTCCCTCGTATTCTTTTACTCGTCTCCTATTTCCCTTTCACTGGCTCCATGCACATGCACCCACAACCCTTAATTAAAAATTATGGGTTTTCCATTTTCATCGTTCGCACGATCGAAAATACAACAAAGAGGTTACACATTAGAATTAATCATTTTCACTTTCCCCATTCTACTCAAACTCCTATATCTGTAATACACAACAACAAGCAACACGTATACCTAACACGGTAATATCAAATCACTACTGAGAAGCTTCTTAATTTTTTCTTTTTTTAGTAGACAATAGATTAAAAATTTCCCGAATTTTTATTTAAAAAACACCAACATAGTGCATAGAAGAATAGTGCTGTTGTTTCTCATGGTGCTATTTTAGTATGCGAGCACAATAAACAGAAAATGCGATGCTTTCAGCATTCCCTCCAATGACAAATCAAATTTCTTTCTCCTTTAGTGGAATTTTATTTACGCATTCTGGGGAACGATTTGTCATGTTCATGACAGTAGCCAATTCGCACACAAATAGCCTTTCTGTGTGTGAGTGCGGATCTGGCGAGTTGTTTCTACGCTGCTCTCTATTTAATTACAATACACATTTCTGTATCGTCCTGAAGATGTAATGTTTAGTTGACAGAGGAGACCTGCTGTACCACAATAAAATTATGGGGTTTCTAGCTGCAGTGATTAGCATTCAACTACTATCATTGCTATACTCCTACAGTATATATCTGTGATATTGTTTCGAGGTTCGACTTACAATTAGTTTTCTGTATTACACTTCCACAACAGAGAGACTGCTATAATTTCGCACGAGAAGAATGATGCTGCTCCTGCATTGCCAAGCAAATCTGTCTGTTGTGTACTTATTAATAAATGGCATGGCTTCATTGTATCCCATCTATTGTGTGCACTGTGTTTGTATTTGGAGGAAGAAAAGTTATTAGTATTGGGTATTAGAAATGGGATAAAGACTAACAATCTTGTTTAGATTACGACGGCAGCGTCGATGCAGACAGGAGGACAATGGGAGCGAGCGGCAGCGTACACATTCCGAATGCACATGTGTCGCTCTGTGTCTCTACTTATGTGTGCGAAACTATAAAATGGAAGGAAAGTTTATATTTCCAGAAGCTTTGGGTGATTCCTACGCTGAATTCTAATGGCGGCAGTTTAGGAGACAAGCAGGACAGAGGACAATGTTCAGTGCCCCGGGAATCGATGGGAAAAATGGATGAGATGACTTGAAGTGAAATAGTGTCACTCTGAATAGAGGATCATGCACACTGGGATCATGACAGAGTGAATGATAGAGACGGAAAAGATATTGAAAGTGACAGAGAAATGTCAAAACAGAGTGGGATCCGTGTGATTTATTTGGCTCTACATTCACTACTTGAATCGCAAAGAATAACTGTTATCGCAATAGTGAATGACTTTTTCTGAAATAAATATCTGTCACACAAACACACACACACACTTGATAAAGTCAAGAAACTTTAACAGCATGCACACAACGCCATTATACATAAATATTACATGAGTTTTTTTCCACTACGGAGATCCAGCATCTTTTTTCTTACTTCTTTCACGTTCCTCAATCCTCTGCCCCAGCACTAACAAAAGATTAAACTATACATTACATTACTATACAAGGCTAGTATAAATATATAACCGATATTTCTGACTGAGCCAAGTTGCCTATTTGTAAAAATGCATTATAGTGTAAGTATTAGCCAGATGCAAGTACTTTTTTCAGTGTGTGGATATACATAGACAGAGAGCAGGTATCCAACTAGAAGCTAAATGGTTATCCAATGATTCAAAAGAGGAAGTTGTTTGGAGGTCGCTAAAACCTTGGGCTGAGTGCTGAAAACTACTTACGCAGAAAGAGAGAGATATTTGATGTCAGATGCGATATGGAGACGGAACCCAGGTGTGTTTTTTGTGGCGATGAAAGGGAACGGATCGAGACAGAAGAACGTGCCAAGTACATTACTCGAGATGTTAACTCTTTATCTATTATTCATATCTGGCTATAATTTCCACAATTTGTCTTTGCACCACTTGGCTTATTATCCAAAATGAAGGAATTCTATCCAGAGAATAAAAGCACTCTGGATGCTCTCTTTTACTCCGCTCCCGCCACGCTCTCCCATACTTTCCCTTATATCCGTATGCTAAATTTCCATGGCAGCCTTACTCATAATAATGATTTCTCATTCTGAACACAAAGCACAACTTCCCACAAGAAAACATCCTCTTTAAGTTCTCCAGCAAATATGCTTTTTTGACTGTGTAATCCTTCCCTGCTTCACTGCCGCTTGAAATTGTCCCCTTTCCTACCTACATACATTTATTTATCAGCAGAAGGGGAATAATAATGAAATAAGTTTATTTTCAGAATAATTAGTACAAATGCCAAGTAGCTAATCATATACATTTATTATGCAAACACCACCAAGTGCTTATACTAAAAACTAGAGTATCCAACGGAAGATCAACTTGCAAATGCAAAATTGTCATTAAATTACAGAACTGTGACACTTTGCGTCTGCTGCTCCAACACCGTATCCGTTATAACCCTACTATTAGTCAGTTGTTATATATATTTCTCTTTAGCTAAATGTTGCTCCCTATCTTAGGCTCGTTAAGAAGAATGTGTAATTCAATAAAGTAATGTTGAGTGTCTAATTGTTTTAATAAATGAGGAAATGAAATTGGCTGCTCCAGCTGAACGTTCATGTAGCACAAGAACTAGAGAGATAATTCATTACCATTGCTTTGCCTTCATTATACATATAAATGATTATGATTTGATTAATTTAGTTCTGGTAGTTAGGTTTCCGGTGTCGTAACACAACACTACAATGTCTGCAATAAATGTGCACATATAATGTTTTATATGGTGAACTGAATGTATTATTTTCTTTCCCCTCTCTGTCTCTCTGCAATGCTCTCTCTCTCTCTCACTCTCTCTCTGCATGCATGAGATGAGCTGACTTGAGAGTGCCGTGTATGTTATATGTGTGTCGGTGTGCTCTGTGTGTGCTTGTGCGTGGATGTGTGACTGCATGGGATCTTGTTCCACGTATTTTCATGGGATGGTGGTCTTGGGAAAGCCATAAAATATATTGTTATGAGTGATAATGGCATTCTATTCCATTCTACTTTGGATGAAAAATAGCAACTATCAATGCAAAATCTGAAGCTCCAAATAAATTTTGTCAATTCGTTTATACACGGAAATCATAGCTGACATAAATCGAGCCATACGTTTCGTTTCACTTTTGCTCTAGGGAACTTTCACATCAGTTTCTTTCCCATTTCATCGAACTATGGACAAGTTTCACTTGACTCTCTCTTTTCTCACATCAAATCCATATGCCGAGTGCTGAGCAACAGAAAAGTCAATTCAGACTCTGAATACATTCAGGATAGGATGAAACGGCTGCTGCCACCACTGCAATATGTTCTAACATTCAATACCATAATACTTATCCCTATTTGCTTTTTATATAGAGCGGAACCATTACCTTACATTTCAAATATTATACCAAGAGCTGGCCGCACAGACGCTACATACCCTCTATACATACTCTACACACATACATTTCAATCAAACCAATATTCTTGACTGAATTGTGAGCAGTTGTATTACATTTACATAGGTACTTACTTTGGCATGAGTTTTGCTCACTCTTTCATAACATATAATAATCGTATCTTTACATTGCCACTTTTAGTTAGAGAGAGAACCCTTCAACTCTTCGTCTTTTTAAGATGTATTCAATTGTTACTGCTATCGTAACTTGTTATCATCATACAATACGTTTCCATATGCATACTGCCTGCGCTCAATCAGAACATACGCTTTTTAAAAGCCATTCTGCATATGGAGTGGAAGGATAAGCAAATGTTTTTTTCCTTTCACTAGAAGTAAGTTCACTCTAAAAGCAACACATACATAGGGTATAGGGTCTACCTCAATCTCAAATAAAATGACGCCCTAAATGTTCTTTAACAAAGATTTCAAGTTTCGCGATAAATAGATTTTCATTTAAATAATATCGTTATCGAGTAATAATGGTTCAGGGTAAAATTTAAAAAATCAGAACCATCAAAATATCACAATAGTGAAATTTTATTGTGGAATTGAAATAAAATCTGAAAATTTTATTCTTTCATTGTTAGAAATCAATAGAGCGCTGTGCGGTGCGGAAGTTCACTTAACCTATTCGCCATTAATCAGCACAGCGGAGTTACAGTATCTTTAAAATGCTACAAATAGTTTGTGTTACCGTTTATCTGCTAATTACTGCTGATAGTGAAATCGAAATGAGATAATTTGCTCTTCCGGTCTTTGCATTAACCACTGCTGGTTTAATAAATGGTTTCGAATCGTATCTGCAACTCCCCTCGTCGTCCCTGAAAAGCTCTATCTAGTAACTTATGTGTATTAGTTAAACAATGAAGCATTCGTGAATTTATATCTAGTACACACACTTCTTTAATGCGCATATATAGAAAGTGGCGTTTGACGTCAGAAGTCAGTCCCATTTCCAAATAGAAGCTGTTTGCACATAAAGATATAAAAGGAAGACAGAAGGCAATGTGTAAAGGGAGGGGAAAATGGACCAAACTAATAAAATAATGAAATGGTTCGTGTTGGCAGTTGGTGGGAATGCGAGATTAACTAAGTGTTGGCCCTAGTGTTTGTATGTGGTGAATGTGTGTGTGTTTACTCGGACGGGTGGAAGCGGCGGCGGTGGTGAAAGTGGAGCCTAGCAGACCAGTCAAGTCACAAGCTAAACTTGGCTCGCCAAGTCAACCAAGCAAACTATGTACACAATGACAGAGAAAGCGTATAAAATGCATCATATGATTGAAACACAGTAAATTATATCTATCAGTGCTGGACACTTCATGCTCTCTCTCTCTCTCTCTCTCCAATTCCCCAGCAAATTCAATTGAACCGAATGCCGACTGTACACAGAGTACACCTATTGTTTCCAGTTGCGGTCAATCATGCAGTCACAGGCCCGTATTGTATTCTCTACAGTCACCATTGGATTACCTACACTGCAATGTACTACCACGTGCGAACATTGT
Organism: Plutomurus gul; assembly: GCA_019776185.1. NCBI lineage: Eukaryota > Metazoa > Arthropoda > Collembola > Entomobryomorpha > Tomoceridae > Plutomurus > Plutomurus gul. The sequence goes on along the minus strand of JABASC010001369.1, from coordinate 4,532 downwards.
ACAATGACAAAAGCATACCAGCGTAGAAAGTGAAGCCAGTCACTTACAATGTAGCCGTGGAGTGTGATGTGGTGATCTGGTGAATCTAGAGCAAATGGAAAACGAATGGAAGCTCGAATGTACAACGTTCGGTGTGTGTACCTAAATATAACACGTACCAGAGTAGAAAATGAGTGAGAGAAAGGGAAAGGACAAGGAAGAGTGACTACGAATGGAATAGAGAGAGAGAGGGAAGCGGGAACGGACGGACGAGATGCGAAATAGGACTGGAAGCCAGAAATTCATATTACCATCAATTTGTTTTAGCATCAAAGCCTAAGGACACGAAAGCGTTTTGAGTTTGGTTAAAGTGAGAGAAAAGCAAAGAAAACTTAATATTACATGCGTTAGTTTTGTTCATGGTTGCTCTCTCGACGCTTTCTCTCTCTCACACACACACACAGTCAGCTCTGTTCTTTTTCCGTGGTCTCTTCCGTTCGTTGGTTCGTTGTCGACGGCATGATAAGCACATAACTGTAAGTTAATGTATGTGCCTGGCCGCCCGGTGTACACAGACACAGAGCCCAGTCGACTTTGACTACTACTGCTCTACAAGGATTGCACACAATGAACTAGCAAGTAAATATGTATTATGTAGCAATGTGCCCAAGCCAACTGCTGTGCTCGAGATGTTTGTATGTTCTCCAGAGTATAATAGTGGAAGACGGCGAAGAAGGATTTTAGCATGTCGTCTCCGATGTAAATCCATGTTATTTCTTTGTCTTTCCGAGTATTTTATTCAAACTCCTGTAGGCGACAAGGAAGTTTGTATTGTTAACATGGGGAAAAGAGAGTGAGACAGCAATGCTACAAGTACAGCACAGCCGGAATTGTAATCGCCCAGAAAGCTACTCCCACAGCACATTCATATACATACATATAAACAGACATACACGAACTGACTGACTGAGAGCAGAATTATTCCCAGAAACCCCCACCACAAACATCCCTACCTACTAATAATATCACACTACTACAGTCATTTACAAACTCACTTACGTGCACACTAACGTCCTACTACTGCCTACATTATATAAGTATATATAATATATATGGTATACATGCAAGACCGCATTCTTTGACTTGAGCCGATATTCCTTCCTGCCAACAATGGACTTTCTTTATGCAAATATCCACGAAGGTATTTCATACTTCATCGTATAGACTGACATAAAGGCTGACTGTCATTGTCCTGCACACGTTACCTTGACTAGAGCTTCATTGGTTGGCCTCGTCGTCCTCATCGTCCCCGCCGTCCCCGCTCTCAACAGTAATACGTTATTAGTAGTGGAGAAAGCTGGGAGTGTAATGTACAGAGTGTGATATCGTGTATATGTGGATGCTGAGCTGTGAGATGCCAAGTCAATGTAAACTAGCTGTTTAAGCGGTGGATGGAGAGAAAGAAAGAGAGAGAGAGAGGAAAGTAAAGACGGCATAATAGCCTTGAAAGAGTCGCGTTTGTTGTAAGCGTTGTTAGTTACGACAAGTTAGTACTTACAAGTGGAAATGGAGATGAGAAGTCAGCTTGAGAAAATAATATATTCATTTGAGAGAGGAGAACAAAGTCATTCAATTTTCATAATAGACGACGAGTATAAAATCTCATTAGTGGACAAATTTTTATGGATGGAGAGAGTGGAAGAATGAGGGGGGCAGGGCAAGAAAACCAAAGGAGGCAGACTTGTGCTCCGGAAGGAGCCCAAAGAGATTGACTTGACTTACTGGTTGAGTACTACTTCAACTACCACCACCACTACTACTACCTACCAGCACACACACAAACACACAGACAAAGTAGACTTACAACAGTATGTATTTAGTGAGTCAAGTAGAAGAGACGCAAAGCTCCGTCTCACTATGAGGAATACTATTATGTACAGATAGTTCTTCCATCATAATAGCCTTCTCTCTCTCTCTCTCTCTGCTGGAATATACAGTGGCAAGTACGAAGTGCAAATGGAAGCACTCTGTGAATAGACGTGTGTATAAGAATGTGCATACCTTTTGAAAGTATTTTCTTTAGAGGACGTACGGTACGCCGAGCCAACACACATTTGCAGTCAGTGAGAAAGCGGCAGAAAGAGAGAGAGAGAAAACGAGTGAAGAAAGCATTGAATTTTCGTGGAATAATGTAAAAGTATATTGTGGCATAATAATAGCTTGGAGTGAGTATAAACTATAGAGTATTATATGTAGAGTATATAAGTTTGTTGAAGTGGGATAGCCTGCTAGTATAATGGTCGTGACTTGGTACGGGGTCTGTGTGAGTGAGTGACTATACATGCATAGGTACACACATAAGATGGAATGAGCGAGTGGCAATTCTCATATTCAAATTTCAAATGCCGAATTACACACATCATGGAGGCAATTTGAGGTTGGTTCGGTTAAGCCATAAGTACAGTAAGGCAGAGAGAGAGAGAGAGAGAGTCTCTCTCTCTCTCTCACTGACTGACTCTCCTATTTTGCATTCAATAGACTTTTTTCCATTAGGAGAGGATTTTTTCCTTCCATAATATACATACAGATGGGTGCAAGTAATTGAGTCCCCAAGTGAAATGAAGTTGGTGGTTATGGGAAAAAAGTACGAAGAGTGGAGTAGAGCACTTTGAATGCGACACAGAGAAAACGCTCTTATTTCCGTTTATCCTACCAATTTCTTGCTCAAATCTTTTCTCGCGTCATTTTTTAAGGAAATTTCCTTGGAGCACCATGAGCATCAGCACTCTCAATGCAACTACCACACCACAACTCGTACTCTCCACTGAACTTTTCCAGCTAAACTTTTATAAAGGGATTTGTCATAATGACACATTGCATACTTCGTATCATCAAACCTGATGTTCCGTGCCTTTAAAAAGAGACACAGATGTTTCGACTCGATTGGATTCTGGTCTCCGGCTTGTCAGCATACACCAGTGCTAATTTCTTCACTTGGGAATAAATTTGAAATGACTGCTCATTTCTAATCTCCGTTACGTTCGTCCGTTCCTTCGTTACTGCATACACACACACACACAGTGAGAGAGAGAACTTGTACTCTGTCTCTCTCGCTCCCATTCTCATAGTAGAAAGTCTCACTATCACACACTATTTCCCTTCCTCCAACAAATATCTTACAGATTCTTACTTCTCCATCTCTTACGTACTCCACCACTCTGCAGAATAACTAAACGATACAGACAGCACTCTCACTACGACCCACTACCTACCCACTACATACATATTAGTTTCCTCTGCACAAACCTGGGACGCAACACACAAACTCATCGACACAATACAATACATTAGATTAGGCCTCTACTACATACATAGTATACAACGTGCACACTACACTACTCCCATAGCTCACACTGACTGCCCTAATATCTTCTCTGTAAATATCTAATACTTTCATTCCGTACATATTACATACCGGTGCACTGCCAGCACCAACGCTCCCTCGTCTGCCACTAAAACCACCAACCATGGAATATTTCATCTCCACTCACTCTCTCTCTCACACACACACACACACACAGCTTTCCTCTTTCAAATAGAATATATATCTTCCACCACCACCAACAGCATCAGCACACATATTCCACGTACAACCGAAATACATTGTCAAAGGTGCACAACTCTAGACACCAGCACTCTTCTTCCTTCTACATACTAACTACTATTATATAAGTATAGGCCACATCTCCAGCTCATTTCTCAGCAACACACACACACACAGTGTGCAATTTAGGTTGGTGTTGCTGCATTCCTTCTTCTCGTATGATAGGATGTAGTTTTTAAGGTGGAAGGCAGGCAAAGCTTTCTCTTATCTAACAATATAGAAACATAACATGGATAATTCACCAAGAGTTCCCACTCACAGCCGTCACTCCATTCACTCACTCGACTCTTCCGTCGTTCACATCTCTTTTAGCACATTTAGCCATTAGTATTCCCGTCCCGCGACTTCCCGCCCAACGTGCCGCCGTGCCTCTCTCGCTCACATCGTTATTCTGCACACTCCACTTATCCGGCAACCAAACATTGCGTTACTTTATATTACTTCACTTCTCTCTCTCTCTCTCTCTCTCTCTCTCCACTTCCATCCATTCTTCACAGATCTTCCACAACCAATCCTGATTTAAATTACCACCACATACCCATTACATCAACATCCTCCAAATCCCAATTGCTTTTCTCAATACACCCCACATCCATTAATATCTCGCTAAATACTATTGCCAGCCAGCCAACTGCCGACAAAAGTCAACTCGGTCGCTGATCACTCTCTCTCTCTCTCAGTGAGGCACTCTAAGGCCATGTGCCACGGGTGCTGCTGCTGATGCTGCCTCTCTCTGATGTGACTTCACTTTGACTTTTTGTCTCTTCACTCATATCCGCTTAACTTCCATTCACACCACAGTCTTAATAACTCAACTAAACCGGTCCTTTAGTTTTATTAATATTAGTTGAGCGAAAGCGACTGGAGGCGCGACCTCTTATCAATGCAT
>JABASC010001368.1:0-24249 GCA_019776185.1 Plutomurus gul | reverse complement strand
GTGTAAACAATCACTTGTACGTGTTTGTTTACATTTTGCACGTGTAAACAATCACTTGTACGTGTTTGTTTACATTTTGCACGTGTAAACAAAACCCGTGCAAAATGTAAACAAACATTTTGCACGAAGTTATTCATTTCAGACTTTTCGACACAAAGCCCAAGTCTTGCTTAAGAATAGGCAGATACACAGAACGGTGATATTCTGAACTTCAACTCTGACGTTCATTCGATCTTTCTTGAAGTCTGGCTTCACTCCCAGAGGAGGCAACCGATTCTTCAGTTTGTACGCAGCAGTTGCTAGAAAGAGTGGTTGGACTGAAATGAGAGAAATGTCGTAAAGTATCATGTATGTTTCATGAAGTGAATGCAGGAGGTAGACCTAGACTTTATTCAAGCTTCGAATAATGAATTGTTCATGAGATGAGATGAGACACATATTCCTACATATTTACCTATTGCGAGTTGCAAGACAAGTTAGTGCTCTGTGGACACCTGGATACCTTTCCAATATGCTGCATCACTAGTATTAGTATAAATGTGTGTCCGTATTTCGTATATGTTAAACTAAGTAAGAACAGAGTCAATCGACATTTCGAATATTTTTTACCCCACCTTATTTGTGTACTTTGCCAACTGGTTTCTGTGCACTCATTTTCTGATACCAACTTTTCTTAAGACTTCTGCATCATTGAAATGTTGACCAAGTTTTGTGCATGCAGTCTGTGTCTGAGGAGCAGCTCATTCGATTACTCGATCTCAAGACACAAATTTGCAATTAATGGCAAAACCTTTCAAGGGGAATATAAAATGATCATGTGGTAAACAAGGAATTTTAATCAGTTTAATTAAGTTGTAGAATTTCATTTGTGAGAGGCTTTAGGATGAATTAGCTGGTTAAATCAGACTCTCAAGTTTATACCATATACTTTGTTAACATTTTTTATTGCCTTCTGGATTTTTAACATTCATGACACCTGTTGTTATTAAAGTTCCATAAATACCAATGAATGTAGAACATTAAAACAGTCTAACCAAAGTTTCACTCCTTTGGTAGGCAGACAATTCGGGTACTTCTTGGTTTTGCAAACGGATAAATTGATTTCAATAATTTCAACAAGCAAGTCACTATACCACGGAAGTACAGCTCACATACTTGTCTGACTCTGCGATATAAATTATCAAATCTGAAAATAGTTCAGAGCCCCCAGGAAGTGTTAACTAATTAATGTTGAAGCTCCATGTCACTGTATGTATTTATCTGTCAAGGTTCACCAACCAAAAGACAAAGGCTTGAATATCTTTTTTAAACTTTCCAGTCACTTTCCTTTAACAAATTTTTAACAAGAGTTCAAAGAAAAAGTAAATGAGCAAGATTCTTACGTATAGATAAATTATCCATTATAAAAATGGAGAGGATGCGCTTTTGAAATGAAATAGAAGGTTGCATTGTTTTGTTGGCCTAATGGTATTTAAAAATGGAAGACAGTGGAGCAGAGCTTCACAATTCATTGTGAAGACTGACTGAATATGTTGTACTAGTATTTCAAATAGTAAATATGAATGCTTCGCAGAAATGCTAGGGAAGTAAGTAAGTGGTAGTATAGATAAGACTCACTTTGTTGTGTTGGATTGGAGATGCGTCACTTTTTCTTACTATCACCCGTAGTAAATAGTTAACCATATATCGTATACCATTGCAAGAAAATTGAATCTGTTTAGTATACGTGACATACTTAAAACCTACCAAGCGACCTAACAAGTTGTGAACCCAAACCTAACAATATAAAGTCAACCAATTCCGGTTTTTCTCACATTAATATCACAATCTATAACACATTACTCTCTACCTGAGACAGCCCAACTAACAATGTGCTCAAAGGAAATCAACAACTAATCTCCATTTACGTTTACATACCTTTATATTATCGTAGTGTCAAGTTCTCTGTGTAGTATTGCTTTTACGTATCTCTGTGTGCATTTGTGAAACTGTTTGCAACTTTGTTTACTGTGTGACGTTTAGTTCTTCTGTAGCTTTAGTACAAGCAACTGCAAACTCTTTTCATTCGTGAATGGCTGAAAATTATTTCCTATTCTAGAATTCTATTGTTGAGCGAGACATGAGTCTCAAGTTATTCTGAGTACTTTTTTTTATAGTTTTGAATCCTTTGTGGAACATTTTAAAATAATGAAGTTTTCCATAGTACTGAGTGTTTTCGTGCTCGCTTTGTGTGGAAGGAGTGCTGGAACTTTTTCGAGGTTACCCTATTTGGGAGCGAGCTTGGCAGGAAATTTCGCTTTAACTGGACTAATTTTCAATGTTCAACAAGGTGCCGATTATAAATTTTTCTATTACAAATATAAATATATAATGTTGTTGAATAGATTTAATAAACTATCTTTCGATCTGTATAGCTGAATCTTTTTCCCATCCTTTCTTTCACCGGATGGGTCCAGCTCAGACCAGTGACGAGAGTGACGAAGATGATGAAGACGAAAATATCAGCTCCAACCCTCCAGCTAGTAGGAAAATTCCACCGAAGCCACCACAAAATGCGCCACCAATAAACAGAGATCAGTGTCTTGCGAAGCTTCTTTGCGGCATGAGCGTTTCTGCATCTAACAAAGCCCAAACCAAAGGCGATTATTTCAAGGACTATGCAAACATTGTCAATAGATATTTCCAAGTTTTCGGGTAAGAATTAACTCTTAAAATAACATAACATGTACTTCTGTTTCGACCTGTGTAGAAGTAGATGTAGCAATGTTATTTCTGATTCCACTTTTTCAAATGGAAAGCTAAACCTAATACGCGCACTTGAGATGTATTTGCAGCAAAGGTGTAGTTGTTTTTATCAATCTATAACAATTAATTTTCATGCACTGCATTAATTGTTATCTCCTTCAGTGAAAGTAAAAGAGTTCCAATACAAGTTGTTTCACTTTGACTTGTCATGTCATGTCGTGTCGGTCCCAGTGTCATAAAGCTTGAGGTAGTTTGTCCATTGTCATAGAACAGATAAAAGAATGAGTGAATTGTTGGTGAGCCAGTGAACATAGTAAACGTGCCAATTGTTCTTCACTTTGACCATTGCGTTTTAAAATGTCGAAAACAGTCAAAGCAGCCAAATGAAACGAAAACTAGTTTAATTCCTGTTTCAATGCCCATTTAGCCACACAATAATTTCGTTCACACACACACACACACACACACACACACATGCGTGTACGTCCATTTCATATGCGTCATCCCATTCATTCCCTGAAATTCAAAGTCAATGTGTCTGAGACCTGATACTACTTTGTATTTGCATGTTTACATAAAAAAGAGAGCAAACATTCACACCTATCCATCTCTACATACTATATTTGATAAGTATGACGTTTGTACACATTTAATAATTCCCACAGTTAATTACGGTTCTTGTAACGGAGAATATTAATCTACGACACTACCTACGTAGCATTCATTTTCATATCCAATACAAATATTGCTCATAGTCTGCTCACGTTCAGATTATGATCTCTGTTTTAGCCAATAGCAACAAATGGCTTCAAACAAGCCTATTAGCACTTTGTCTTGCACTAATTGTTAGCCACAGTCACGTATTGTCATAGGAGACTGTGTGCGGTGTAAACACCCCTGTGTATGTGTGTCGTGCGAAGAAGACACACTTTCGACTAGTGATGAGATCCAGATTCACTGCAGACTGTAACAGAATTGCGTATAGCAATTACTGTACTGCTGTAAAAAAATTGAAAGCAATTGTCTGCGGCTGAGTCGAGTGAACTCACTCATTGACCTCTATACACATTTAAAAAATGAACTGGCCACAATGCACCACCACTTGTGTTGTTTTATACCACAATGGCTTTTATATAAGTCCACTACATTAACCTTTACATATTGTGTGACTTACACTCTTATCAAATACAGTCGGACATTTTTTTTGCTATTAAGGAAATTAGCACATTGAATTTTATTTTGTTTGCAGAACGGAAGACGGCAGCGCGGAGAGCATTGAAGCTTACGATGACTACAGCTTTGAAGAAGACGAACCATTACCTTCTGCACCACCAGTGAAAACCACGACTGATAAGTTTGACATCAGTTTAAGCTTCAGTAGCCCGTTAGCTAATATGGATAACAGCACAGATGCAGATAAATTATTAAAACGTAACCGGGGCTCAGGCAAATTATCACCATCAGCGGTAAGAGGAACCTTAGTAAAAGTAAAACGAAAAAAACAAGTAATTGACATAATGTTGGATGTTGCTTGCAGAGACTCGCAAGAGCAGAAAGAATTTTGGCAGAGATGTCTCGTCAGGGTCGGAAACCACAACCATCTAATTGTCAAAGGCTTACAGGCTGCTCGTACTCATATAAAGAGCTTCGAGCCAAACTGAAAAGTGGGGCAAAAGAATCTTCCTCGGCACCAAAAGTGCCAATACGTTACAAAACTCACTCCCCACAGGCAAGGCCCATAGTCAGTGGTGGTAGCAGCAGCAGTGGCAGTGCAGAGTCTGGTGAACCATTTCTTTCATTCAGAGACCCCAATAAAGGTGACGACGAGCTAGAGGAAATATTCGGCTCTCATTTCACTGCTTCCTCAAAGCCCAAGGTTCAGAACAAAGCTGTGCCACCTCCACCACCAATTTACATTAGGAGAACGATCATTAAAAAGAAGAAGAACCCAAATTCTCCTGCCACATCTGATGATACAGATTCTACGACTATAATCCGACTGCCTGGAACTCTAACTGCTGCCCTCAATAAGCCAGCCTCCATATCTGCACCCGCTGCGGCGCCCACAGAAACACCAAAACGTAGAGTTTCCTACAAAAAGCCACCAAAGAAGTCACAGATCAAGGATAATGGTGACGACGAAGTGGAAGATATCAACCAGACGCTGCCCGTGAAACTGATCACAAGTGGTGAGTATAATGATGACAGTATCTCAATTTACAATGTTGACAATGGATACAAAAAGGATAAGCCAGTCTCAACCACTCAAGCCCCACTTAAACCTTTTCCTGTCAATAAGAAGAATACGGACGACTCTGATGAGGATGAAGAGGAGGACGATGAGGACGAAGAAGATGAGGAGGACGATGAGGAAAATGATGAAGAGGATGATGACGACGAGAATAAAAAGAAGAAAAAGAAATCTGTTGTGGTATCTAAAATTAAAGCTAAACCGTCTATTGTGGTGGAGGAGGATGCACCCAAGGACAAAACCTATGACGACGAAGCTGCTGCTGAAAAGGAATACTATGGGGGACTGTCATTTTCCGACAAAAAGGTGAAGGAAATTTTTAAAACAATCAGCAAACCGAAATACACAAGAAATCAGAAATATCAAATCACGAAAAAAGGACAGATTGTAAAGTCTGTGGAAGAAAAAGATAAGCAAGAAGACGAGCCAGAAGATGAAGAAGAAGAGAATGACGAAGAGAGTGAGGAGGACGATCACGAAAGAAGCAGCATCCAGAAGAAAGAACAAGGTAAAGATGATATTGATGTTCCTGTTTCCAGTGAGTCAGATGTGCATTTCCCACCCAGAAACAAGAAAATATCTTTGCAAGGTAAAAGTAAAAACTCCCGAGTCAGAGTCAAAGGCAAAGGAAATAAAAAGAAGCATTCAGATGAATCATCCGAGGAAGAAATTAAAAAGTCTAATAAAAATATAATCACCGAAATTGGCGGAAGACCGTTAGCACCCCCGAAAGAATACACGGCTTCCGGTGTGAAGGCCCCAGCAGCTCCCAACCCTTCCCCATTTAAATTACAATTCATAAGTCCATATCCATCCAAATCGCAAACATCGTCTTCCTTTGCATCGTCTCCTGCTGGTACTTTCGGTGGTGGAGCATACAGCGACATTAAACCGAGTCCTGCAAAGTCAGCTCTAACGAGTCATGATTTCCTTCCCACAAACTTGAAAACGAATTACGATCAATCTGGGGTGCAAGGTAAACCTGACATGTTCTCACGATTCACCTCACTCTCCCCACTTTCTCAAATAACCAATTTCTTCAGGAAAGGGAATACTCCCAACGAAGCAGGTATAGCTGACAGTTCAATGCCTTCCTCTCCTTATATAAAGAGACCCGTCGGACCCGAATCCTCAAATTACAGAAGACCATCACTTAATAATAACAAAAAGAAAATGAATAGAATTAGTTTTCTATTCTAGAAATTAGTGCAAACCTGATATTATTTGCAAGTGGGAAGGAAAAATTGTAATTTTTCTCCCTGATTTACAAAGCAAAACTGCAGACATACAAATAACAGAATCGTAGAGCTTTTGCAGTATTTAATGGGTACAGTCAAACCGGAGAATAGTTGTTTGTAAAGTAATTTATAATTTATTGTGTTCTATTTTAGGTATATGTAATAAAAGTTGACCTGTTGATAAATAACACACAAAGTAGAGTTTCATGAATTGCTTCATAGAGTGTTTAATCATTCTTGAACTACACGGATAAAACTAAAAGCATATTTTTGGTCATATGAATTTAAGGTAAATAATTTTAATTTGTGACTCATGTATCAGTTTTAAGGTCTTCACATTCGTACGATAATTATCGTTCCTACATTTTCCTTGATATCCAGTCTCTGGATAAGATAACCCGTGTTGGTGACAGAAGGTGGCAGCCAAGATTGCTCGCCATTGCCTGTTCAAAATAAATCGTAAACATTGAATTACATCGCATGTATCACTAAAGGCAAGTGTATGTAATATTCCTCCTCAGTGTTTCACTTGGACACAAAGTGCGTACGTTGAAGTTGTCCGTTACTGCAGAGAAGCGCTCGTTTTTGTCTATGCTGAACTGATCCGTTCTGCACCATTTACACTACATGGACTTTATCTTTGTACAGTAATACTTTCATACAGTTTAGTGTATTGTAGGGTGCAGATTGGCCCTTTCCGAGTGTCCTTTGGTTGTGTAAGTACTACTACCCTCGTAACTAACATGGATGTAGAAGTATATATCTATATATCGCATGATGTAATGATGGGTGGAGACTGTGGAGCGGTATCGTGCCAAACATACAGATCACCACATCACCGAAACTCACATTTACTACTATGTACATGGAGCATCAGTTGGACAGAAACTAAAGTTCCATGACTGGAGAGAGTGGAGAGTGGGGGCGAGTGTGTTGTAATGTGAGTTGTGAAGTTGGTCCGGCTAAGATCAGACCAACTACCTAAGTCGTAGCAGTAGTGGATTAGATTAGTTTCGTTTCAGCCATCAAAGCTAACAGGGCACGTGTGCTAAGTAGAAGATGAGCGAGATGGAAACTTCCGTGCAGATCACATGAACTGAGACACTCCCACCCACTACTACTTTCCTTTAGTGTCTTTATTTGTAAGTAATGCTTACATATACTAAATAGTACACGTTGTAAAGGTGTTCATTTTCAATGAAATAAATTTTTCACTCTGATCTGTGTTTCTTCTTCATATACATATATGTATGCCTATATGTACATCCATATGCTATATATTATACTCATTGGTATATAAGTCTTATAGTATCATTAGTAGGATACTAATCCAGATTCAAAGTACTAAATATAAACACATACATGTGCACTGTGCACTTTGTTAGTTAGTAAATAGGTGGAACGGTGATAGAGAATACATTTCCTCCTATACGTACGTATTCTCGGCACAGAATTACGTTACAGTCGTATACAAACAGACAGCAAGCTCAAAGAATTTCAAAGTCAAAGTGCACGTAGCCCTTGGAGAACATAAACTACACAACTCGTACAACAAAATGACAAACTGTCTACTTGGAACTAGATAAAGATTTCCTTTGAAATATTTATCACCATTCCATAACATGTTCTTGAGTTACGACTTCGTAGCAAATAGGGCTACATACCTCCGTCAACTGTTCTCTCCTCCACTCCAAACTCATACAGAGTGTGTTTTCTCAGGACGTCTAGTTTGGATTAGCTTAGCTAACGGCAGTTCAAATCCAAAAGAAAGAGTCAAGCGAGAGTGAGAGAGAGAGAGAAAGCAAGAAAGAGTCGTATTCGCATCACAGATCACATCACATCCATCCACAGCCATCATTTTCCTTTGAAAAGTGCACATGCAACGAAAGAAGTAAGTACTATGAAAAATGCACACTGTTCTCCCTATTAATATGAGTATAACTTAGACCTACTTACATTTCGTGCACGTAGAATGCGTGAAAGTATGTGTAAGTACTTATTGTCGGTAGTGGAGAGCGGAGGCTTATACATGATGTAGCTACTCTATTAGTTCAGCTATCTACTGTGATTTCTACGGGAAAACTGTGTGCCTATGTCTACAACGGAGTACCAGCAGTGGGTGTAGTACTTGTCTACGATTACATCCTAAATTTACTCAATTCTTGCCTTTTCCCACCATCCACCAGCAGTGGCACACTATTTGTGCCTGCATTGTGAGCGTCTGGGGCACCAGAAACAGAGATGCAGAGCCAGACAGAAAGTATTCTCTAATCATATTTACATTTCTTGCCAGCTCTCTCTCTCTCTCTCTCTTTCCTTCTTATCCCGTTCGTCTCTGCGTGAAAATACAGAATGTGCAGAGCAAATAAACTTTTGGAATCTAATGCACTGCCAGAGTTAAGTCAAGTTAAGTAAGTGGCAGAGAAAGTAAGTACGTGAGCTGAACTGTCTCTTTCTCTCTGTGTCTCTGTGTCTCTCTGTATGTATGTGTATATATGTATGTGTGTGTATGTTGTTACGTTAAGTATGTACAGTGGGGAATAATACTTGGAAATAACAATGAGTAATATAGAGTAATGTTCAAAGACTGTCTTGAGTTGACTTTAGAGTTGTGCTCTGGTCGCGCCAGCTCTTCGACTAGTAAACGAAAGTAATGGAGTAATCTTCACAAGTGTCCTTTTCACCGTAAAAATGCTAAACAGCACAGGAAAGTGGGTTAGAGGCAAATGAAAGCTTAGCACTCCCATGCTTTCCATATATATGTACGGGGCGAGACGATGTCCATGTCACGCCTGCCATCTCAGTCGCCATTCCAAACGATTTCATCAAGAAAACTCATACATACATTCAATTCTGCACCGGATAGCTTTCTCTCTACATACACATACTGTACCTAAGGCATATAACATGTAGTAAACTATAGGGCAACTGTTTCTTGTGTTTCTTCGACCTTGTATGGGTATACCGTTGTAGTAGATGGCTACACGCTAGAGAATTTCCCTTGAGTGTGCCTATATCTCCCTCTACTTACCCCGTATCACTTCTCACTATGTAGTTTTGCAACAAATTTGCATCTTATCACATACTCGGAATCTCCCTACTTGCTTGCTTTTTTCTCGGTTTGCCAAATTGCAAAGTGCAAATTAGGCGAGCAGGATACATGAATGGAAATGGGAGTAATCTGCACAGCATTTTTACATAAATACATAACATTCATACACGAGCTCTCTCTCTCAAGTTGACTTTCCCCCTGCTCTTTACTCAATTCAATGCGGCTCACCATTTCACTCACTCACCATGCGTAACTACCTCTTTTTTTATAACTAAATCGCCCCAAAACCTAATACTATATATAAATAGGTTTCGCTTTTTGGGTTATATAGTTATAGCAGACAATACATACATATACTAATACTGATATACATAGGTACCTACTATTTTCCATATACTACACACTATGATTACATTACATACTAATAAGTGTTTCACTCACGCACATACTGTTCTCTTCAACTTCAATTTGAGTCTTGGCCAAAAAACTCGTTTCCCACACTGCATAAAAGAATACCCACCCAACACCATTAATACCCACTGCAGAGGGATTTCCACATTATCCTCTCTCTATTTGAAAGTTAAACGAATATTTAGACGAGTAGGTGGGTAGCCAAAAATGATCTCTTCCGCATTTGTATACAGTTTTACGTTTCAAGTGTATGTGCATACATACACAATATTTACATTCATTACATTGCTAAGGTATTCATTCAAGAGAAAGCAATTAATCGAGAATGCATTAGTATTCTAAGTGGGAAAGTTTTTTTTTAATCTCATTAATCTGATTTGAGAGTTGACTCGAGTCCTCAGTTAATCTGACCGGACTTTCTTCGAGTTGGACTTCAAGAATTCAGATCCTATCCTCAACAGTTATTTATAGGGACTAGTTTCAGTGTTGCATATTTAATTCCCCTGGTTGACTTAAGTTGTTTTAATTTATTAGCTGTGACACACAATCCCTGTCCCCTAATTAATACGCTAACTTAGACAAATCTATTAAGCAAATCTGCATGTACAAAGGCCTTTGAGGAAGTATTAGCGATTGTTTGTGTGGTTCGCAAATTGAGGTATAAATCCTAGCTGGATGGAAAGCCTTGTCACTTAAATAAGTTAACCATAAACTATATACTTAGTTATCGTGTGTACTTAAGAAGAATATTATATTAGTACCTATAAACTGCTAACAATAAGTAAGTAGTAGTTCTACTGCACACACAGAGAGCGATAAAGCACAGAGGAGAGGAGCATGCAGTCTTCTCTGTAGCTTGCTTGCAATAAAGAGTTACTGCAAAACATGGTGCACAGTGCACGATTCTACTAGTACGAAGTCTCAACCTAACTTAATGTACTTATCCAACTAAAGAAAGACAAATCGTTTCGTTATTCAATTTAATGTATTGTGTGCAAGTGTGTGGTCGTCCCTGAGCTGGTTTTCCGTGCTGGTGGATGTGGGTGCGGGCTGTTTGGAAGGTAGCGACCGTACAAGTTGATAGTGGTGGAGAATTCGCCATTACTTTTTCTACTACTACCTTTCTACGATAGATAGATAAGTTATGATCACTTGAGTACATCACTTTTACTCACTTCAGTCTTGGTCAGTTAGTTTGAGAGACAGAGAAATCGAGGGGGAGAAAATTTCTCTCTCCAAGAATTCAATTCAATTCAATACACTCAAGTGGACTCTGCGAGTTTAGGGTAGGTGATTACTGTTCGGGCTGAAATGGTTGTCTTGTCTCGTCTTGCATCGCCTTCTCCTATATATACTCTATCGACTGCAAGCATTACATAATATGGCGTGAGTTTGCTTTGCCCTTTTCTCGTTTGCGGAAGATGGACGGGGGATGTGCGTTGAATGTTAATTTTTCCTACTTTTTCCAGTCACTTGATGAAATGTGATTAAGGTATAGTTGTAGGCAGTGGGGGTATTTCGTTGGTATTGGCTGGGACTGTGCTATAATTGAAATAATCGAAATACGCAGAGAGAATTGTATAGGAACAGTTTTGGAATTGTCTATCATCGCAGAATTCAAATTACTCACTAATGCAACGTGGATATACGACTGCCTTAAAAAATGTGGAACTGCTCTGTGCATATACCTAAATTGTATTTCAATCGCATAAGAGTTTTCTACTCTTCATGCTTACCATCTTTCTCATAATAAGATTTCATCGATAAGTTTCTGAAACATTTCTATTGTTAATATGCACCAGTATTAAAAGATACGACAGCCAGAGAAAGTTAGCAAACAAAAAGATGCATGCATTCTTATGGATGACGAAAAACGCACAATTAATTTTGTTCAAAAGTATTATCAGTGATGTGATAGTAGCTACGAAATAAGGGGTAAGGTACATATTTTACTGCATATTGTGGTTTAGTTAGGTAGCTGTAAATTATACAAAGTGCCAGTAATGTGTAAGAAAAGTGCTTAAAGGTTAATAGCAGTATGACATCAAAAGCCAAATTGTGATACTCGTGAGACGTGAAACACATGTTCCTTTGGGTATATTTTGTCAGTGTGCCAACTCAGGGGCGTATGATTGGTTTGTAACACAATTGAGAAGACGCAGATGTCCACTACCGTCCAGTCCTGTCTAGCTCTGGAACTCACAAAGCAGCACAGCGGATTCTGCTATTTATTTACACTAGGGATTTCATCATCACATACAACATAATTTATAAAGGTTCCCAGAAGTATGATGGCCCTTATTGCTAGTTTTCTCTTTTTTTTGCTAAGCATTCAGCATTATTTCCTCGAATTTCCACAAAGGCTTGCATTTACTTTATATGGAAATACGTTGCATTCGGTATCTTCAAATAGTGTATTTGAAATTATGTGTCATTATTAGATAAACATTAATAATAATAATAATATTTAACCAAACGATTTGCGTTCACTGGCATGAAAACTACGAGGTTATTGCAATGTGATATATAAGTAATTTGCATCTTTGTACTTGTGTTCACATAATAAATTTTCAGTGAATATTAGAATTCATATGCATGTGTGTATATTGTATATGTATTATAATTTAGATCTATTCCACATTAACTCACCATGACATGTGAAGTCTGATTTGTAGGGCATTTCTTTTAAGTTTTGAAGTAATAAGACTGTAAAGCAAACAAATTGCTGTGTACAATATGAACACACAATTCAAGCAATGTTGTTAGACTTTATTGTAAAGTTGATGCATACAATGAGACGTGTACGCATCAACTTTGCATTATGTTATTACATGGCTGTTACTGCTGACTGCTGATCATCATCTTTCAAATGTTACTCAAAGATAATAGTAATTATACTAATAATAACCGATCTACAAATAAATAACGTGCCTCAAACTCAAACAGACCTGCAAAAATTAATAGTAACTTAGTTTCATATACCAAAATAAAATGCGCGGCGTGTATCAATTGAGTATTTATTCCGTTCAACTTTATTGCGTTTTCATAACTAATATAACTTGTCCATGTGTTCGAATCGTCGTCAAATGCTAATTTCATTTACTATTGATTAGTATTGAATACGAAATATCACCTGTCTGCAAGTGATAACACAGAGTATACAGAGACTTACGACCCCGTTTGGTGACACTTTGTATAACGCTTAACTAATTGTAACTTGTTACTTTTTAATTAAATAAAACAACATATAGGTAGATACAAACTAAGTAAAACTAAACATAATTACTTACACGATGTTGCTTCACTTAAGAAATCGCGTACATTCCAACCTGGAATGTTCCAAAATTTCTGGAGGAGTAACTTCTCAGATATCCATGCACTGATGTTTCTAGATCGGCAGCACCCTGTACTCCTTGTTCACTACGAATAAATCTTGCACACGCTAAAGCTGGACATATTTAATAAATTATGCAACAGAAAAATAAAACACTCAAACTGAGATTAGGCGAGGAGCGTAAACATGAAAACTAATAAGCAAAAACATCCAAAAGGTATTCCCCAAGCTCGTCGTTTCATTTCTCTCATTCTTTTGCTAATTTCCCAAGGAGACTTTCATTCACCTAATTAGATTTAACAGTACGAGATAAGTTTAAGCCTTTGCTGCTCTACTTAAAAGTCAACAGCGAACATTGTATTGCCTCCTGAGCAATTATACTGCATAACAGAGCGCAATACTAATACAACTAAGGCAACAACGCAACTAATGCTCACGTAACGTGCAATCTAAAGGCACAAAGAATGCAATCATCTACTTTCCTTTCTATACACACACAGAAAGAGAGCCAGATACAGACATAACACTCACAACACAACTGCAGCATTGGTAGTAGACTACTGTGAGTAACTTCTCCTTTAGATTACATGTACGTACGCAGAGTACAGCAGTGGAGACTGAGACTGTGTGTGAGTTGACGTCTCTAAAGAATAAGACTTGACTTGAGTAGACTAAAGGAATGGTCTCCACTTAAGTAAAGCACTCGCATCCGAATGAGTGTTGGAATGGCTTGCTATCATTGTCATTGCCTTTCCTGCCATTAGCATTATCATTAGCCCGAGAAAGGAAGAGAGAAAGAAGAAGGAACTGTGAAGGAGGAAGACAATTCTTATATCACTGCATTCTTCACAATGGGAGGAACTACTTCTTGTTCTACATATATACACATACATTGCACATACTACACATACAACGCCATGTGCACTTTCTAGTAGCGCGTAGAGTTAAAGGAAGCTCAGAGAAAGAGACTTTCCTCCTCCACTGCTCCTCGTCACCAATCCATTTCTATGGGCGTCCTCTGAGGAAATTAGTTTGAATTTGAATTAATTTCACATACTGTACAAACTGTAGACACTATCTGTATACAGACAGTCAACCGAGTAGACTAACGCAATAAGTTCAGCAAAAGCCAAAACCAACTACTACGGGGTATTATTCTTGCAAAGAGAGAGAAAGAGAGAGAGAAAGAGAGAGAAAGGGAGAAGGGAAGTCGACTAAAGTTATGTTGCTCACTTAACTAACGAAACTATTTAACTTCACCACACATCTGATATGCTTAATAGTGGATGAATGTTATGGATATGTGATGTGTTGTGTCTAAGTTTGTGTGTATGTACTGTGCTAGACTGTTTTATATTACTACTGATGCTATCAGTGTAAACCACCAACGCAACCAAGTCAATAGCACTACGTGCCCAATGCCCACTTTACTTTTAAAACTTTCCACTGTACTGGTGGTAGTGGTAGAATCATGATCATGACTGTATATATTCAGACTGAAAGCCCAATTCAAGCAACTTTAACGATTTCGCATCATTTTCCTTCACGTACTGCACAGATAGTCAGGAATAATTGCATTTCCACGAACCCAGTCACCAGCAATTCCACATAGGACTGAACTGTACGAAGCAATTTTGCACGCAACCAAGAAAACGAAAGGAAAACCAGGCCAACCAAAGCTACAGAGAGAGAGAGTACTCTGTATATTTACGTAGAGATCTTTATACCTACATACAAAAGGACCTGTTTTTGCAAGCTTTAACTTTCCAAATAGAGAAATTCATTTAATTTAAGTTCCATGTTAAAGACACAATTTGCTTTTAAATTAAAATGCTCAGTTCGGTTCAGGTTAATGTGAGTGGTGCGCGGTTTGTGTGGTGGTCGAACTTTTTAATCAGCATCTCATCTCATCGTACATGTCTACATTATGCAGATTTGGCCACGCAATTGCAATCGAGGTAATTCTATTCCGACCAGTGGCACAGTATTTTCTGTCGTGTCGTCCTCTGTTCTCGTTCTCTCTCTCTCTGTCTGTGTGAGTGTACTGTCTAGTAATGGATTGGTGGTGGATGGCAATGGATTTGCAAAATAAATCTTACCTGCTTAGAATTGAAATGGATGGTGAAGAAGGAAGAGTGAGTGAGTGAGAGCTGGATCCAATTTCTTATCTTATCAAAAGAGACAATAAAACCTGTGGAAGACCTTCATCACAATAGAAATCACTCTTCTCCGCCATATCACTCTCTGCAGGTCTTTCATTGTATTGGAAGAGACGAGATTTCTCCTTCTCAATTCGAAATGGGCGGAGTCAGAGGTTCTTCAAGGATGTGGGTGATTCATTTGTGAATTTATTAGCAGCGTGACAGAAATATTATTAGAGACGCAGTGTTACCTTTGAGTACTTAAAATACAGTAGGTATATCAACCGGTGCTTAAATTCCCTGCAGTTAGAGCACTGATAATGATAATGGCCACTAATAATTAAAAGCGTGCAGGCGTCGCTAGAGGTAGCTATACGTATTGCTATTCACTGCACATACCATTCCATTGTATTACTTACTTAGTAGAGCGCAAAGTTATAAACGTGTGTGCAATATATAGGAGCAATGAATAGACTGTGTACATATTCCTATCTAAAGCAGAATGCATGGGTATATACTTATATACAGAGAGAGTGACTGCAGTCATTTTCTTTTCTTTCAGCAAGCCGGGCCAGATGATCCCATTAATGATTCTCACAACCCATTGAATCTCATTTGGTTTTGCCATTCTTCGCCGTCGGCGCGGGTCTATTCTCCGTACGTGCGGTCTCTAGCAGTCAACTGCATTTCACTCGTCCCACTGTTTAAAGAGAGTGAGAGGTGATTGTGAACTTTTAGTCAGCAAGTCTATTCATTTCCTTTGATTTGGCTCGGTTTATGTAATAAAAGAAGAGATTACGACCTGAAAAGGAAACTCAATGCAAAATGAATGTGCCATTTAGCCTAATCCACCGATAGAGCTGCACTATTAGCTGGGCGGAATGGCCTGCACAAAGTAAAGTGCTCTCTCCTGGTCTGGTTATGGTTTTCGCTTTCCCACTATCGTTGCGTTGTTGTATTTCCAGTGAGCGAGTCAGTGCACTACTATGTAGTAGTATTATGTATATGTGTCTGCCCCACTCATACAAATGTCTGCACCTGCTAATGCCTACCTCTCCTCCCGCAGTGGTACTCTTATGTAGTCTCGTGGATGGTAAGGACAAGTGGGAGATCACAGCGGACCAGAATAGAGGGACAGTTAAGATTGAAGACGATTTGAGTAATCTAACCTAAACTGAACTGGAAGTCTAAGTTAAAGTGTAGAGAGAGAGAATGTAGTCCAATAGAGAAGGCAAGGGCACGGAAAGGCAGGCATGGCAATGAAGAACGAAATTCGCCATTGAATTCACAAATGGTCGACTTAAAATCGAATGGCCAACGTTAGTTCTGTACTGCTGTGCACAGAAATGTTTCTCAGCTACAGATATTGAGGTTCAGTTAAAGTATCTGCTGGGATTCTCAGAAGCTGGGATTGTGCAAGTTTTCTGGAATCACTTCTGCAGAACCATAAGTTGACCTGAGGTTGTAAATCCGTCGGACTGTCTTTTTCCTGGTGACAGATTCGTTTCCTACCCTGAAAATACTACTCCTTCGAACAACAACCTAAGGTTCGTACTTATTCGTATGTACAAAATGACAACGTCGCTATACTTACAGTAGTACCTATCACTTATTGTCTCATTAAATATATGGAAAAATCAAATTAATAAAAACAGAATTACAACATGTTTTAGAGGCAATCGGGTGTTCTGTAATACAAACATTTCTACATTCCACACAGTGTGTACAGTAGTAGAATAATAGCTAACACATATCCAGAAAGTCACTGAACAATTTGAAGAAATGTCTTCATCGTTGTTCATGGTTCATGCACCTAGCGCATTTTATGTGGAACTTTATAACTAAATACATCAGATATCACAACTTTATTTCACTTTGTAGACATTCAAGAGCCTGAATGTTATATTGTATTTATAGTGAATTCTCTCATATAGAACAATAAGATGAATAAGATGTGCCAATTTAGACAGTAGAACAAACACGTACCTGTTTCAACTTTATAACTTTTGCTGATTTTCTCTAAATTTTATTTTTGGTGTGAATACCTTGCTTTAAATTTCATAAATATAAATTTTTCTCAACATATGTATAAATACTTATTGGGGCCATGCCACCATGCGCGTCCCTAACCCTATGTATGTTCACAAGTAGAGCAATGAAGATCCGATACCATAGAATATATCAAAGAGTAGCTGCATGTTATTTATGAGACCTTATATTTATAATACAACCTGAATGTGGGGCGCTGAAAGTGCGTAAAGAAATGGTAAACACGGTGGCATTTATTCCCCTGCCGAATTGAGACTCATCCGTGACTAATATTATGATTGGGCATGAAGCCATGATTTACGAGCCACCATTGTCCTCCCAATATTCTCTTTATCTCCCACCAGTTTTCCCACTACGGCAATCAAATCTACAACCCAACTTATAGCACTCTAATCGTATTACGTAATACTGATGTCATTACTCTCCATCTACATATACCTCTCCCGCAGTCACTTTCTTTCGCTCAACCCACATGCTATATCCATACAATAAATCTCACGACCGAATACAATCATTAATACCGAGTCTCAAGTCAGGTCAAGCTAATCCAAGGGAATCCAAATAAAACTGTTTCAATAGTAGTAGTATCTAAAATGAATCTATTCTAGGGTTTAAGGAGAGCTAATTCTAATATTCCTAAGGGCTTGCAACTGTACACAAAAATATTGTTTACTACTGCAACTGAGAAGGTTTCTTTCTGCCAATTTTAGATTCGCTAGACTGCATTCGTGCCAATTTACACACGGGAGGATTGGATGATAGCGAAATTTCCGCTTATTTGGCCATCGTAAAGCGATAAATGCGGTAACTGCATCTCCTAATTGTAGTAATTCGTATGTAAAACAATGGGCTGTGTCCGACACATACGTTTTGAAGAATGCGAAAGGAAGATAGACCTGTTCTGTGTAGAAAGAAAGTGAATTAAACAAGAATTTTAGGGGTTATCACATTCACAGTAAAGGAGGATGTTTGTCAAGCAAATGACATCTGTAACTTATATGGGAGAGTGAAAAACATGAAACCAATACAGAACATGCGACTTCCGTTTTCGTTACCTAGATATCATCACTCTCTTTGTTTCGTGTGACACACACGTGAGTTGCTAAGAAGAAAAGTTTCTCAGTATAAGAGGATCGAAGGAAGCAATATGTGATCACCCTCGTCGTCGTCGTCTTGAACAAGGACGAGTGGAGTATCTGATTTGAATTGCAGGTTGCCATTCGTGAATGTGTAAGCCCACTTGCGTATGTAGTCTGCAGTTGTAGTTGAGATGTAAGGAGAAAATATATTACATTCTAATGCAATGCAACTTTGCTTTACAGAGGGAGAGCCAGAGTTTTATTTGGCTAAACTTCATCCTTTGGAGATCATACACGGACAAATCAGTGCAGTGCGGGACACTGCTGTTACTTCCTCATACTTACTTAGGTACACGGAAAGTCTTATGTCTGTATTGGGCAGTGGTACTGTGTCTGCGTGCGTATTCTCAGCAGAAACATGAGAAATACTGTCTGTCTACACGTATCAATAGTACTTACACTCAACTAACGATCAAGCGAATTGGATTGGATTCGTTCCGTACTGCGTTCTTTCTGTGTGTGTGTGTGTGCGTTACAATATTATGTGCAGTGCGTAATCTGGACCTTTTTTCTCCTCCACTCAAATGTATTACATTAGATTCTTTCCCATCATCCAAACTGATCTCCCATAGAGTTACAAAACCTATCTATGGATGCATACAGATATACAGGAAAGATACTGCTAGCGGTAGAATAAGCTGAAACGCACTTTGCTCACGTTCAGTAGTAGTAGTAGCATCATTGTGCCAGAGTATAACATGCTAGTGCACAAAACTGCGTGAGCACAGACACTGTAATATGTTGGTCTTCTCTTCATCGAATTCTATCTCATTCGATTCGGACTTTCCCCTTCACAGAATTTTCCAGTTTATCTAAATATCTATAGGAGTACCAGGGAAAGCTTGTAGCATGTCCAAAGTTTTCTCCATGGTATACAGAATTGTGTCTAGCACGTGTATTATGATATGTACGTCTATGCATGTGTGTTTTGGATGGAAGGTCTAAAATAAAGACTCTCCCCGACTAACCCCGTCAGACGATTCCAGCTTTCACGGATTATCCATGGAGAGAAAGAAGAATATTGCATTTGTATGTAGTTGGTGATACAAACTGCCAATAGCATTGAATTTATTTGGTCAAACTTGAACTTTGTATGTGAGGAAACCCCTGGCAAATTGGTCACTTCATCACTTTGACAGATCTCAAGTATTTCACGGATGGCTGAGAGTTTGACTCATCTTTTGTCCTCAGACAATGCTGCGCACCACTCATTTGTCTTTCCATTCTGTCTCGCTGAGCGAGCATTTACTACCTCAAATCAATTGAATCATTTCCATTAACACAAAAAATGAATTTAATTTTTTCAAATGGTTACTTAAGTAAGGAGTTGTGTAACAAATCTGTAATTGCATTCTAAATTAATAACATTCAATTGTAGGTTAAGCAAGCAGTTACAATTACTTAAATTGTTTAAACTATTTTGAAAGTGAATTTGTTTAGCGAAGAACAATGGGAAATACATATTTTATTAGCGGCAGGGATATGTAAATTCAAAAACTGAAAATATATTCCCACCAGTTTCCTCTTCACCTACCTTCTTAATAATCTCCCCGATCATAACTCAAAGGGTAC
This sequence comes from Plutomurus gul, assembly GCA_019776185.1. Lineage (NCBI taxonomy): Eukaryota > Metazoa > Arthropoda > Collembola > Entomobryomorpha > Tomoceridae > Plutomurus > Plutomurus gul. The sequence goes on along the minus strand of JABASC010001368.1, from coordinate 4,317 downwards.
ATGATTCTCCCAGATCTTCATGTCATGTCTTGTCATGTTACAAGATAACATAATGCCATAAAGCTAGAATTTACAATGTGAAATTTATTTTTGCCTGCTTCTCATCCTTTTTTCTTCTTTAGTCGTCATGTTTCAGTATTGAGGAAATTTATGAATTTATCGTGTGACTATCGGCTTTCTTTCTCTTTATTTGTTCACATAGTCATGGGAAAGGAATTGAACGGTTCAGGTTCATAAGTATCTCAAAGGCGGCATATCGACTCGATTGCACGATTCTTCGCCTGAGATATTTGTTTGTCTATTGCAGCAGTATATTTAGGTATTGTATTTCGCGAGCTGTGGATGAAACAATAAGTTTTCTCCCTTAAAGCTGTGTATACGACTTCAGATGTATATATTTACGTATACTGTAAGTCTAGTTTAGCAGTTGAATGCTGATAGCACTTTCTTCAAAGTCCACAACAAAATCCACATCTTATCTGATATTTTATTCGCGAACGACTTTTCGTTTAGTAAGCGAGCCACAACATCAAATCCCACCAATCATAAATTTTCAGACTACTGTATGTACGTATCCTCTTTGTCTCTCTTGTAGTGAATTTTCCGTAACACCATGTTTAACTTTCCAAGGAGTATTGCAGAATCGAAAGCATGACATGACTTATTTGCACTTACGTAGCTGTTCGTTTCGCTTTATCTTCAAAAATGATCTTTGTTTTAAGTTGTACTGTGTTTGCGCGAGCGTTACGAGGTTAAAGATACACATCGTTCACTTGGGACTCTCTGTACTGCTTTGATGCGCCTACATTCTCTTAACAGTCTCCGCTGACGAAGTGTTTCCACTGCTAAAACTTTCCGTTGCCGAATTGAAATGTCTCCTCCTCTTGATTGCACATTAGAGAGTTGATTTGGTCCAATCAACGTTCCTTAGCCCTGCTCCCCTCAACAGTGACAATGCTATTAATACACACCAGTGTCTTCATAGTAATTAAGATACTTAACAACAAATAAATTTGAATATTAATAATAATTGCATAATATCTAAGTAGTGCGTAATCGAAAGTAACTCTTCCAATAATGAATTTGAGGAAAGTGAAATCTGAAATATTTTATTTTAGAATATTTAAAATTAAAATTTGTGAAAGTATATCCGTCGTTGAGTTCGCTAATGCATTCATTTTCCGTAGAAAAAATTATACACGGTGAGAATATTTGATTTTCTTTGGTTTTTTGGAACTAACAATAAGTACTACTTTGTGTGCACCGTATGCGAGTGCGAAAAAAGATTTTCTACATGCTACAAGTAAGGCAATTCAAATTTCTTTGAATTTGCCAGATGCTCTATGTACACATGACGGATTTTAGCCAATACATGCATACTGGAATTGAAGAACAAGAGTTTACTAATCCGTTAAGTAATCTCGAATAATGAATGCAGATTGGATTCCGTCGAATTACGCACTTTCCCATATCTGTAGATTTATGACAACATACTACAATAGATGGTTGAATAATATTCAGCCGTCATTCACGAATATTCGTCAATGTCAACTTTAATGGTCTTTACTAATGTCTACAAAACCGACAGACCTAATATTAACTTCTTTTCAAGTATTTATACTTGCATTCTCCTCTTTCGGTTCTTTTAAGGATTCAGGTAGTCTTTCAAGGAACACAAAATACAATGGAACTGGAACACAAAGAAATTCTGTACTTCTAGCGGGTCGACGCCAACAACAATTCCACTATATGCAACTTTATGAAATAAAACATTTTTAATATCTAAAGAAATATTTACAATGACCCATATTTGCAGTGTGTCTGTTTTGTGCTTGATTATCATAACGAACAGAATCGTAAGGTTTCAATATGCTTCAACAGAGAGAATGACGAAAGATTTCACATCCAACATGCAATTAACATTACACAAAGAGTGAAACTCATGTTTTCACAAAGGAAAGTGGTATTTTGAGACATGCTTTTCCAAATACTTGATTCAGAAGTTATATAATCTGAATCACGTCACTGCATAAACACACGACAGTCGCCAGTCAAATCCGGGAATAGCTATGTAGTAGCATAGCCACACTGTCCGTCATGTAAACGTTAAAGCTTTAGCTCTGGTATTGCACAGTGTACACACAGACAGACACATAGAGATACATATTATACATAAAGAAGAAAGTTTATTATTGGTACGTGCTCTGTTTACTCAATTGTTTGTGAAATTATTTACAAAGTTCTCCTGGCTTTTATTGCTTAAGGTTTCCTTCCGTCTTTTCCTCGTTTCTTTGCACGGTTTCGCTCACACACACCAAAGTGCATACGCTCCCCGTTACGTTACTCGAGGCAGTTCATTGTAAATTCTTTTTTGTCGAGAGTTTTGACTTCTTTCTGCAACCGTTAGTCTATGTCGACTGGCTCGCCCTTCTTCTTTCTCCTTATGCTCACATACTCGTAGTACTAGAAACATCTTTACATATTTTCGCTAAAGCCATTTGTAGCGCACTCTTAGCATTCTAACGTAATAGTATGAAGTAATAATGCGATGTAAGAAATCGATAAACATCCACGTGTAAGAATTCTTTTGACAAATTCAAATATCCGTTAGTACAATGTAAAATATGTATCCAGACAGCTGGAATGAAAATTGAAAAGTTCTTCTATCCTCCTCCTAATACTACTTCAATATTAAAGCAATGTTAGAAATAATTGAAAATGCTTACAAACATCTTACCCTCTAAAAATACATTATTATTGTCTTCAAGAGATTCCTCAGCAGCGTAAGTAAACGTAATATAAACGGAAAGGGATTACACAACCAGAGTGTGCTCACCTTAACTTCAAATCCACTAATATGTAACATGGGAAAGATTCTGCTGAAAAATGTGAACAAACAACCGGGAATTCTACTTTCGTACCTATATGGACACAGAATGAGTAAACAAAGGGATCGAATTCTTCAGAGAAAGAGACAGAGAAGAACAGAGAGAGAGTTCGTGAATATGATGGCGAGGAGCCCGGGGGAAGGGGATATACAGATAAAGTAAATATTAAAAGCTGATGACTGAATTCAATGAATGAGCACACACAAATAAGGATGTGGAATAGCGCGCAGAGGAAATTGCACGCTTTGCCAAATATTTATAATCATTTCCTTTTCCGAAATCGGTAGCTCTTTAGAATAGAGGAGGACTAGGAATGTTTGGTTGGAAAAGTTAGCTGCTGCTATTATATAATGTGAGGAGGAACCGGAGTTTAAAATTGTACCCTGTAGCAATATTATACTCTTCGTTTGTTTCCAGTACATACAGAGAGGATAGCTTTGTGTCTATTGGTGTTATGTACATAAATATCGTCTATTTATTCTATAAAATATGAAACCGGTTCAGATTAAATCTGTTTGAAGGATCATATAAATAGAAGAGAGACTCGTGTTCCTCGCAGCAGTAACCAAATCAATTCTTTTCCAACTGTGATTAATTTGTGTGGATAACAAAGCAAGTTATCGTATGTAAGCAATATAATAGGAGTAAGTGTAGAAATCCAATTCCCCAACAGAAATGAATAAAATAATAACGAATATATAAAAAAATATCCTATAAATATAACTTCGATAACTCGGAATACAATCTTGTTGAATTCGTATTGTTGAAAGTTGAAATGGTGCTCTTGAAAACATTCGTAATTACTGCTTATTCATTCTGCTTACAATGTGTAGTATTGGTAAGTAGTAATATCAGTGTTCAATAATGCAATTGCAACAATACAAGTAAGGTAAAGGTGTGGATTATTATGAACTGATACCCTGATGTGAGTAACAGTGCAAGTATTTATTACATTAAAACTTTGCTTTTGCATTATTCATCAGTAGAATGCTGGTAAAATTAAGGCTACGTTAGATTGCCATAAGATTCCAATTTTCCTAAAAAAAATTGAAAGTTCCACAGCAATTGTTATTTTATACTATTTACAAACAATAAAACACAATTTTATGTAGATCGTTTTGGTGATTGTACTATATGTCCAAAATGACTTTTGGGCAGCCACTGTCTAATATTTCCGAATTTGTCCAACCATAGAATTCACATACAAACATCGCTGGAACCACCTATTCATCGTGTAACTTGCGCGACGTGTAGTTAGTAACATACGAAATGCATAGCCACACAACGAATTTGGTGACAATGTATTATGCAGGGTTTCGGGTGGAATAATTCCACTGGCATTAATGGGTGGCATTAACTGGAATTAACTGGAAAATTCCACTTGACCCAAAGTGGCATTAACTGGCATTAACTAAATAACTGGAATTAA
>JABASC010001367.1:0-24260 GCA_019776185.1 Plutomurus gul | reverse complement strand
TCTGTTGTGATACTACATAAAACAATAGATAATGCGTACGGCTAATGAAATAACAGCATTCACTTCTTTATTCACCGAAGCATTGATTTGTGGCTTTGAAAGCCATTCACAGTTCGTTTTTGAGTTTTTTATTTTTAGTAGTTTCACACGACTGAATTTTTTTGCAACGTAACACCCGAAAAGCCCCCAAATTTCAAATAACAGGGTAGGCATTCAATTAGACTTTTTCCATTTGCTTAGCAAAAATTTTTGGCTAAAGTTGCATGACAACCCAATAGCAACCATGTTAAAGTTACGCAAAAATATTTGCGTAACACAAATTCCTAAAGTCTAATTGAATGTGTAGCATAAAATTTAAATACTACGATTACCGTCTGTGATCCAGCACTACGTTGCTTGGATACACTTACACCATCTAAGATTGTCTCACATCAAATCAGTTTATTTTCCTCTCATTCTTATCGTAAATCAAAATCTTCAAAATCTTATCTTAAATTGGTTCTTTAGTATAGCTTACCGTTAGTGACAATCACAATGACAATAAAATGGCAAACAATTGCAAGTAATTATGTTTACTGAGTACTGATTATTCACAAATTCACTTTTCACTTAATTGCAGATTCTCAGGCTAATTCGCCATATTTAGAAAGTCCCGCGGTTCTCCATTTCTCCTTGCTTGAATAGTTGTGTTGTGTCGTGTCGTCTCTGTGCACTATGAGAATGAGGAGTAACATTCGAGTAACATACGGAGCAAAACAGCAAAAAGCGTGAAAACAGTAAAACAGCAAAAAAGCGTGAAAACAGCAAAAAAGCATCAATAAAGCAAAAAATCCGAAATTGCCTCTGGCTTTTAGCGAACCCTGGATTTATCACAATAGTATTAAATTCCACAACTCAACGGAATCGAAAGTGATCCTTATATTAGATAGATGTCTATGAAAGTGATGGATAAAAGTTTAGGATGAAATCCTAAATTAGGTAGTAATAAGTGTAAGAATAAACGTTTCATAAGAAGCTCTCTTCCTCTCAAATTGGATTGTGATTGTAACTTGAAGCTGCAAAAAATTGGTGGACCATCCGTGTACTACGAGAGTCACCTTGGCAGGAGCGTAATTGTAATATTAATAACAAGAATTTCACCTCGGCGAAATTGCTAGTTTGGTGTATGCAGGCAAAGCTCAAAGGAGTTAGGAGGTTGCTTACCGGAAAAAATATGATCCTGCGACGGATGATTATGTAAAGTGTGTTTTATTATTACACTTATCTAGTGCATTCGTGTTTCATTTATTATTACTAACTACTTCTTCGGGAGAAAAATAAACTAAATCAAACCATGAGGAGAAAAATAAGAATTATTTTAGTCATTGGGTAGCATTCATTTACACAGTGTCTATCCAGTATAGATAGATTTCATTTTGCGTTATTGCATATTACGTTGTAGATACAGATAGAGCTTATACGGTGCCAGTACTACTGGTTATGCATGTTTCTTTCCTAATAGGCTCATTCATGCAACCGCAATCATTGTAGATATGCCAGTTATTCGTTATTTTCTATTCGTCTCGATTACAGATATTTCACACTAGGTACCATCTCTCATCAGTCATCACCTTACTATCAAAAGAATTATTAAGTAACTTACATGCCCTTCTGCATAACATTACTTGCACAATTGCCCCTTCGTTGCAATTGCAATCAACAAACGAGCCAATGGAAACCTGCAACGCGCACGTTTCTTTCGTGCACCACAGGACGACATTCTCCTAGCTACTACTAGCTAGTAAGTAGAGAGAAAAAGTCCGTGGCCATATAAATTGTGAATAGTTCTCTTCAAATTTTAACGTTTTAAATATACAAACCGCACATCACGCATAATCAAAGGTAAATACACATTAATTGTGAATGTAAGCGTAAGTGTTTTTTTTAAATGAATATATATATTGAAAATTCGATAATCTACCTTACATTCACTAATGTGTTTTTGAAGAAGGTGTGAGAAACGTATAAATAAAGCACATGCGTCTAGTTGTGTTATAATAATTCGACAAAGTTTCACTTTCACACAGAGTATGTGTCTTGAGGGTCGTTTTCATCAATTTTATATTCTCTTACCATCTTCAGATTTTCAATATACAATAACTGGTTTCATGAAGTTGTATAGCAATGAAGTAATAATAACACAAAAATGATTGTAACGTATATATTATTATGGTCCTATAGGTCCTCTTATTATATAGTACAAATTGTGACCATCTGCAACGTACAATGGTGGCTCTGTGTCTGTGCTAAAATATACTAACACTTTGCGTTATATCTGAATAAAGCATAAAAGTCTATACAAGAACTATGACATATTATGTATTTGAATTTTGTTATAAGTATTTTGCAGCCCATCAACTATAATAGCCGAGACTGAAATTTTAAAAAGTCTCAAAGAAAAAGGAATGCCAATTAATTTTCTCCATTAGGCGAGCAAATTCAATGTAAAAGTGAAGATAGTTTAAAACTCAAAAAATCCACATACCACATACACAAAAGATTCTTCGTGATTGTAAAATAGAATTCAAATGCGGAAACAAAGTGGAAGCTGAAGATCATATTAGCAGCGTGTTGCATCATAGACCAAAAACGCATAATGCGTTCAATGCCAAATGCGGGATACTCTTACCGTCATGGTTGAGTATAAGAAAATCGATCCAAATTTTCTAGCGCGATTTCTTGACAGNTAAGAAAATCGATCCAAATTTTCTAGCGCGATTTCTTGACAGAAGACCAATTCTTCTTATATGTGTGATACTACTTCCGCTATCAAAGTTAAAGCATTTCGCAATCAAATAAAACATTTAGAAAAAATGTAAAGTATTGGGTTATTGTTATTATACAAACAACATAACAAGAATGTTTGAAAACCTTCTACAAAACTAATTTACTAAATTTCTGTAGTACTCAGTACGTTTATTGGCGACGAAATTAGGTTAGGCTTCATATAACTTCCACAGAATCGCAGGAATGTAATGTAAATCATATAGTAGTGAAAGTAGTGCATATATACATTCCAATTATTTTTATACAATTTTCGAAAGTCCATACATTGTACGAAATAACGTTACATACATAACAACATTTACGTGAACAGAACAGTTTTTTAATATTTCACAGTGGTTATTTCAGGACATGAATTAATTAAAAAATGTCAATTTTGTTTCGTTACATACAAAATGCGTGCATACAAAAGTTCTACCAAAACGGGCGAATTCATTTCAACTCTTCCGTCGTGCCGTGACTTTAATTGATTAGAATCGTGTGTCACCACAAAATAAATCACTCAGTTGGATGCAGTCATCAGAATAATTCAAAAATACAACGTCAAAGAAAATATATAGAAATGGTCATGTCACTGGAAGTTTCACGTGAGCTATCCATAAAATACCGGAACCAATTATTTAGCTTTTACCTGTTAGAGTTCTCAGTTAGAGTCAGATTGACCAGATTGACCTCCACTCTTGCTGGCAGCACTCTCATTGTCTAAACCTACCCTAATTTTAATAATATTGTTTGAATAGATTCTATTTAATAATAAAATGTGTTATTCATTGAAAGAGAAATAATTGGTATTCAAAGAATTAATGAGGAAAGTCAGAGTAACAAAGATAACATTTAGCGTGTTAACAGTTAACAGCATTACAATAAAGAATTCTTGAATGATATCTGTCATTTAATTGGCAATACCGACGAAAGCAGGGGAAGCTCCTTCCCAGCACAAGGAATTAATAACTGAAAGTACGAATTTGTTATATATTTTTTAGGTTTAGTTCGTGAACAACCTCCCCCAGAAGAAGCCCAGGCTCCAGAATTACTTGAACAATTTCAATCAACTGACGAAAGTAGAAAAACCAAGTGTTGCTGCAACTGCGGTTGGAAAATGAAGTGTTGTTTAATAGTAACGGTGATAGTTGTCCTCTGCCTGAGTGTTGGTAAGTAAATTTTATTCACACCATATGGATGCATCGCTTACATAATATTATCTTGTAAGTGTATCTGTTTTTGTATCTCTTATCAATTATTTGGCTGTTTATAGGTGCGGGTTGTCTCTTTCGAAATCCTACACTTTTTATGTACCCACTTCATGCTTCATGTAACATTACCTGGTATGTACTCTATTTATTTGAACATCTGTATCTTTTGTAAGCCCCCAGTCTGTATTACAGAAATCTGTTCTGGTCAGTTTCTAACACTTTCCCACCTGATGGTATGTATTCAGAGAGTGGAAGAAAGTGCTATCTCGTCGTAAAAATTGATTTTCACCAGATATGTTTTCATTTAACTCCATTTTAACTCCGTTTCCTATAATCATTATCAAATGACTTACGCACGATACTTAGCTTTGAGATTTTTTGTGTAAATTGTATGGTCCATTTTAAATAAGTTGTTCGTTGACAATTATGACTAATTTATTATTGAATAAGAAAAAGTCTGTAAATATTTGCCTATTAAATTAAATCAAATCAAATCATAGCTTTATTGTCAGATTGATCAGCACGATTTCGCACTGTTCTCCCCCAATTGACATGTATAATGTGTTATTACAAAATAAAAATAATTCTAGGTTAAGACAAAGTGAATCAAAAACATATTAACTAGATGAAATCAGTCATTTCGCAAATTAGGACGTTTCAAAGGGCTGTCTCTTGTCAAAGGAGTATAGGAATTATTTCACTGCTGGGGGGATGGAACCAGTAAAATCTAACATTTAAACAAACCAACCAACTAAACATGTCCCAATTTGTACGATTAACTTTGAACATCCGTCGGGATCAAACGCCCCCTCCCTCTGCCCAATTTTTATGGGACCCCTCCCCTAAATGTGGACGTCGTGTATGAACAGACTTAGAACCCCGAAAACTAAAAAGTGATCATCTTGGAAGAGTAAATCATGCATCGAATATATTTTATAAGATTTCACAAGACAGATATACACAAAATATACAATATTTTGTAAGTCAGTTTCGGATTCGAAAGAAAATTTGCTCATTCGTAAGCAGAATTTTATTGCATTGCTGGTTTTCGGTTTAGTTCCAGTAAAAAGTGGACGAAGCTAGGAGGAAACAGTTCTTTTACGTTCGATTATTACAACGAGTTATATAGCGAGGCATGGATACCTCGGTTCTAGTATCTATGTAGTTTATTATAGATCTAGGTATGCATAAGATTGCTTTGGAGAAAAAAATTAATTAAAACGCAGTGTGCACAATTTTCCTCAATGTTATACATTTTTTTAATATTTGAAAATATGTACATATTACACATTGTTCGTTTCAATATGCAGGACATTCAAAGAAGCCTGCGATCCGGTGATTAAAAAAATCGCAGATCAGATGGAAACATGGAAGACGAATGAAACGTGTGGCACTGGGCAAAAATGCCTATACACTGTGAGAAGTTATACCGTTATAATACTAGCAATTAACAAATAATGAAGTTAAATTTTTTATTGATTTTTAATTTCATGAAACTTTTACCAAATTAAGCTCGAATCGGTGAAGGGAAACGTAATAAAAGGTATACACACAACGCCAAAGGCAGGTTACATTGACGATTTGGAATTCACTTTTTTCCCAAATACAGCTACTAATGGATGTAATGTATTGGTGAGCTCAAGTCCAGTAGTTTAATTATTTTATTTAATCATGTTTAAAAATGTATATGTATGCTTAATGATATTCTGTACTATCTGTACATATTTTAGGGGTTTTCCACGTCCAGAATATTTTTCGCCATATTGGATTTTGGGACAAATTACTGTAATTTACACAATCTCGTGGATGGAGCAGGTCTCCGGGCAGATTCTCAATACAGTGAACTAACCCGCGATGAAATATGCACACAATATACATCAGCTAATTGTGAGAAATATTAAATGTAGGCGTATACCTAAATATTGATACACTCTGTTATTTGTTCTACTTACAATCATCGGCTAACAAACTACATACTAGCTCTAACATCTAACCAATGAAATATCAACATATTCTGGGATTTCATTGTGATGTCTGGTTCGAACCAATATATGTACATTTCCGTATTGGCAATTATTAATGCAAACGCCTTAAATACACTGTCCATGGCAAAAAATCAGCTATAAGTAAAGGCTATTAGCAGAGAGGTGAGTGGGTATTTAAAAAAAAATTGGGCTGGACTGGGCATTTAAAAAATTTTTTTTGGACTGGACTGGGCATTTTTTTCCGAAAAAATTTGGTCTGGTCATTTTATAAGAATTGGGCTGGACTGGGCATTTTACAGTCATTGCGCATTGCATTGTGGTTTTTATGAGACATTAAGCCATCTTCCTTTTATTATCAAAATTACTGATTTCAACATTTTTTCTTGCTTTTTGCTGGGTTTTCTTGTGAATTGGTTAATATTTACGTTTGATAAAATATGTTGCATCCAATATTTACGTTATCTGATCTATTTTACCACACTTGGTACAAATTCACATACTTTATTTCCAAAATGCGATGTATTTACTCATTTTAGGGGAATATGACCAAAGAAATTTCGGCCTTACGGCTGAATTTCTGTTTCCCATGATCATAAAATTGATTCCAATCTCCTAAACTCAGCCCTGGGTCTAGAAATTTTTGGGCTCTGGGCATTTTTTTGAAAAATTTTGAGCTGGGCACATTTTTTTGAAAAAATTTTGGGCTGGGCATTTTTTTGGGGGAAAATTTTGTGTACTGGGCCGGGCAGGGCTCGGCATTTTTTTTCGGAAAATTTTTGGGCTAGGCAGGGCACGTCATTTTTTTTCGGAAAATTTTTGGGCTAGGCAGGGCACGTCATTTTTTTTCGGAAAATTTTTGGGCTCGGCCGGGCAATTTAAAAAAAAAATTTTTGGGCTAATCAATGCCAACTCACCTCTAGCTATATGTAAGTAAAGCTAATTCCACAGCAAAACCAATAAGAACCGACGTTTGCTGCAGTGATGCAACACGCAACTTAATATACATTATTGTACCTTTGGTTCATTATTGGCTTTCCTTTACCTATCAGTTTCCTTAAACATTTTTTAATTGCCCAAGCGTACAAATCAAGAAAATGGCAGCAATCAATCATATTTTTTATGAGTTCATCAGTTCAATAAAACCATGAGTAAAAAAGGAATTTATTTATTGACTGTAAATAGCAATACATAAGTAGGTAAAGAATAAATGAAATTGACGACCAAAAATGTCAATTAACTCTGTCCAAGGCTTCCATCATGATAATGCTATTCCCTCGAATGACCTAATTTCAAACGAAATATACAAATCAGAAATATATTAGATGATGACATAGTGTCTCCATTTGGTATAATGCTATTAATTATACCGAACAGTCAATAGTTACACATGCAAACTACAAGTCGAGTTCGTTGACAACGCACGTAACCCAAACCCTTCACATCTGATACTTTGACTTTGTCACCCACAGCGTCACCGCATTAGTGCATGCAGGTCAACATATCAATCGATCACGGGTGGTAGGTTTTTGTGTTTAAAGAACTAAACTAAACTACAGTACTACCAATTACATGAAATTCTGTACATCTTACCACCATTCCGACATTTTTCTTTGTTCCGTCTTTACATTCTTCAATTGTCTCGTCCATCACAATGTTCATGAAAGGGTCAAATCCACGCAAAATGCCATTAACAGCACGATTTCCGTTCAGTTTCACTAAAATGTTAATTCTTTGTTAAAAATTGTTTTTCTCATCATTTTAACATATAATTTAACCTACACAAAAATTCAATAATAATAAATTTAAAAAATAACTCACTAGCTACACGTTTATCCATCAATCTGAAAACAACAAAATTTACACAATTATTTACAACAAAATTATGCAATTTTTACGTTCAAAACATTGAGTGTGAGTGTACAATAACTGGCAGATCGACCGGTCAGTTCAGTTTTGATGTTATATTTTACAAAAACTTACTTTTTCAATTCTGGAGGATGTGCTTTGCTCATGGTGACAGTTTGCACTACAAAATGACGAAAGAATTAATGCTGTATTTCAGAAGATCTACTTTTAATTGTAGACTATAATTCAGCTTTGACTCACCGCTGTGCTTTTGTAATTTCCCTGAATTCAGCTATTCCCTCGATGCGTCTGTACGATTAACTTTGTATCATAAAGCCAAAGTGAGACTATCCTTGGAACGAAGCCGGAAGGTGAAAGTCTGCTTGAACAGTGAAGTGAAGAGGACCACTCACTGCCTGTCAAGTGCATGAAGTCAGTCTTTTTGACTACTCATTTGTTACAACGACTTTATTTTCGTTTGGTACGTAATACATGGTTTTGGGATTGCTGTACTAACGCGATTTTATAATACACACATTCTTATACCCTTTTCCACTTCTATACTAAACCCATGTTATTTTGCATGAACGTAACTTTTATTACGTGACAGAAGCGCAAACACACAAGGAAACTCAAGTGCATATATTTACGGAAAACAGGACGACAAAACGGGAGTGGCAAAAGGGTAACGGCTTTTGTGAAGAAGTGATTAATTGACATTGAATGTGATCAAATCTTTTTCGTAGTGCATGTTACTTACATAACTTACATATCACATTTTATTTCCTTAGCCCAGTTATTGAAAGCTTTGTAAAATTACAAATATGGTAAGTATTTGCTAAGAGTTGTTCTTTTTTAGTAGTGTAATTTCATTTGATGTGGATTAACATACTTATTCCGATTCCTCTTTTATTACAGTCGGGAGATATGAAAGTGTGTGATATCGATCCGGAACTCAAAAGTCTTCTCACCGCATTTCGATTTAGAAAAGATCTAAATAAAACTTCTGCAATTATCAGTAAGATACATATGATATGTCTAAGTAACATCTAATAACAAAATAATAATAGGTGGTTATTATTTGTCCTTGTGCCAACCATGCTTTTATTTACATTCACACAGAAAAGATTTATTTAGTTTCTGTTTTTTGTGTTATCAGTGAAAGTGGACAGAGATAAACATACTGTAAAGCTGGACGAAGAATTAGAGGTAATTACTTTTTGTTGGATTTGTACTAATTCTATATTCCGTATTGTTACACAATCGCAGTACTTTGGTTATAGCTGAGGTGGTTATTTGAGGTGTCCCCTCCTCATCCTTTTTGGGTTTCTAAGCGCACTGAAAAGTCTAAATCTAAAATTTTATAAAATATAAATCTATATCAGGTGCATCTTCGATATTTGCATCATTCTACTTTAACCCATTAAATTATATATTATAACGTATGCAGGACACAACAATTGAGGATCTTGTTGAGACACTGCCCGACCATCAACCCCGATATGTCGTTCTATCATACAGAATGGAGCATTCGGATGGAAGGATCTCTTATCCCTTATGTTTCATTTTTATCACACCGCGTGATTGCAATCCAGAACTGCAAATGATGTATGCAGGAAGTAAGTTGTCCCTCCAGAAAGAAATCGACGTTACTCGAGTTTACGAACTGAGAGAGCTGGAAGAACTTACGGAAGAATGGCTTATCTCCAAACTCGCCAAATGATTTTAAATCATTGTATTGTGTAAATGCATTATGAACACTCCACACATTTGTATGCTTATAACTACTGTATTATTATGCATGTCGTAGAGTGCGAGACCACCTTAAAGTATAATATTCCTAAACTGTGTAGGAGTACAATACGTGTTGATATTCAATTGCCATAATTTCCACAAAATGCAGAGCCTTGCCTTGTAATTAAGTTTGTATTTAAGATTGTACTGAATAATAAAATCCTCACAACATTCCCATTCCACTTTCATGCATCCCCTTACATTAATGGTTCTAATTCCTTTTACAAATAAACACAGACTCTTCGCTTACACTTTATCTTATCGAGTTTTTTATTTCATTGAAACCATACATACAGATAATGTGATATATTTTAAATTAAGAATATTGAATATTTTATCATACTTGCTATTTTTTAAAGAAAATTCTGATTCGATTTAACTACGGCACATACGATTTATAATACTCCTTGGCTCCTTGCTTGCATTTGACTCCACAAACTCAGAGGAGGAGTAGGTTCGCGTTAATTAATATCTTTCAGTACATATAGCAGAGTTCGCAAGACCACAGGACATCTCGTTCTTACACAGCTGAAACGAGTTTACATTCGGTATATTATGTTTAGTATAATTATTATGACTAGGACATCGGTACTCGAGCACATATTATGTTAATAAATTTTAATTCACATTTACATGTTTAATTCTTTCTGCTTATATAGCGTATTTATATGTTTTCACACTTACTGCTCACATACAATAATACCTAATAGGGAGGTACTTATAATTATTTTCGCATTTATTTATTATCCGTCATTGCTGAAACTATCATTCGTATTAAAATTATTTAATGTGTGTACTAAATTAATATAAAGCAATTCTACCGAATATATTTGATTGCTATAAAAGAAAAATGAACCTGAATCAATGAATCAACTGAACACAAAACTGTTAAAAATGGAGGAGTAGTAGTCAAGAGTTTACATTAAGACACCACAATACCTGCGGGAATTAAACAAATATAATTCAACGTTTCACAACAAAACAATAATACAATTTACATGGATAACAACAAGCTGAACGAAGATTCAACAAAGTAATTAAAGTTATTCATAATACGAGACGAAACATTTCTATCTACGAACATATTGGAATTGCGCTTTACATGAAAATGACCTGTACAAAAAGCCAACAGCCTTTATATAATTAAATTGTGATATATTGGTATAAGAGTTGGCCCAAAATATTTACATCACGATTCTAGTATTTACTAGATACATGTACATATACGTAATTAAACAACGTAGGATGGGAATTTATATGGCTATCTATGCAGTGTTAATTTGTCAAATTTATATACTTAGGCAGTTTATCTTCTACGAAGTTTCACCGTTAGACAGGATTTAGTACTTTTAAGTACCTCATCAAAGATTATTATCACAGGGCTCTTGCACATAAATATGTTTGAATGTTACTGTTCACTATTAGTTTTTGTTATTTCACAAAATGATAGTAGTTGATTCATGTTGTGTGGTGTGTACTATATTTTACATAGTATTAGGTATACTTATTTAGTCATGTTTAAGTAGTAATATTTAAGCAAAGTACGTTTGTATAGTTAATCAAAGTTGAAGAAGTAGAATGTTTCGAAGAAATGCAGATGATATATAAGGACACAAGACATGTAGTCAGGGTCGTCGATATTTCAAGAAGAAATCGGTATACGCTAGAGAGGAAGTTCATGCTTTCAGAAGAACGAAGCAAGGGGGCAAAAGGGTAGCCTTCAGCTGATTTTCTGTGGCCATCCGATCTTTGCGTCTACCCTTTTGTAGGCCAAAGCTGTGGCACTGTCTTCCACACACTGTGACACAAGTTCACCTTCAGGGCACAATTTTTCTGACAGAAAATAAATAATCCAGAAAAAAATTAGGTTGATAATTAGCATACTCGCCTATTGAGTTATTCCCTGACTGATGACACAAAATAAGCAAAAAAATAATAATGATTTTTCATAAGGACATGCAGCTGCTGCTAGTCAAATTAATACTTAATACGTACCTTCACCATTTTTTATTCTGACTAGAATGTAGTCGCCAGTATTTGCAATTCCTAATTTGGATGCGAGCATTTTTGCTACTTCCCGATTAGTTGTCGTTTCTCGCACAGGGACCATTTTTCTACAACCAAATAATTGCATTCAGCAATTGTTAATTCAAGTACACGGCAAATATACAGCAGCATTCACCATAATTCTTTGACAGGTTGCAGTGTGCACGTACATATATGGGTAAGTTAAAAAGTTGGTAAGTCTCTTACCTTATCAGAGTACCATTTCTTTCATCAGGAACTATGACACGAACAGAAGTCAAAGTTGAGCTGCCTTTCCTACAATCGCTCTTAGCTCGTAATGCGGACACAGCGGATTGCAGGAGAGACAAAGAATAATTATTCTGCTCTGTGGAGCAATGTGGAAGCAAACCGATCATGTAATCCACATGAGAAGGTAGATTTGTCGTACAAACCGACCCCAGCATTTCCGCCAGTAGTGGTAAGAATGATTCTGAAGAGTAGTTCTCCATGTCTTGAACCTATGTACAGAATTAAAATTAACATTAGTTACGTTGCAGAACACTTATTGTTGTTCCTTTACGGGTCAATACACCAGAAATTAAACATTGATGAGAGGTACACCTCGAGGATGGAGCATTATAATGTAATGCGAAATTCAATTGCCCACCTGACACACAAATTCGTTCCACTTGTCGAGTTTCTTAATAGGCGAAACCGAGTCCTCCAGTCCAACATAGATTTTCTTCAACTTGTCTGCAGTTTCCTGCTTCTGCAGCTCTTGCTGATTCAGTGAGAGACCTTGGTGAGCTTTAGTTTCAGAATTCTTATCTCCCCACAGCAGACTGCTTTGACTCAATTTATTCAGCTTGAGTGGCTCTTCATTTTTTGCATGATGAGCTTCAATCAGCCCACGAATATGAAGATTCAACGGAGAAATCACCAGGTCGACTAGAACCTAAAAATGGTAAAAAGTGGTAAAAATGTACAGTTGATTTTAGGTGGTAAGTGGGAAAAAGTGGGAAAATGCATTCGATTTTAGGTGGTAAGTGGGAAAAATGGGAAAATGCAGTTGATTTTAGATGGTAAGTGGGAAAGAGTGGGAAAGTGCAGTTGATTTTAGGTGGTAAGTCGGAAAAAATGGGAAAATGCAGTTGATTTTAGATGGTAAGTGGGAAAAATGCATAGTATAAACTGAATTTGAAAAAGTTGCGAGAAACGCTAAGATTTGCATTCGATGCGCCAACCCAAGTGGATTGCCATTCCTCAAATTTACCTCTTCCAGAATTGCGTCAATATTAAGGAACTCGCAGTCGCTCAGAATTTCCGTTTGCTTCTTGATTTCTGTCCGCAAATTTGTGCTTTCTCCACTTACTCCTACTAGGTAATTTTTCATTCCAGATATGAACTGCCGAACATTTCTCATGACTTTCTGTAATTTCAAAGAAAATAAACATTTACAAAATTGATATAGACCATCACAAATTTCGAATATGATTCGTACATCAATTCTAAAAATTTGAGTAAACTTACATGAGGATCTTGAATTTTGGCTGCGATTGTGCAGGTAATAAAACTTTTTAAAGTAGGCCCAAAAACCCCATTTTCTTTATCGGAAAGATCTCTCACAACATTTGATATGGCTTTGCTAGCTTTGTCCACATTACCACTAACTTCTAGTATTTTGGAAACCTGTAGGACAAAAAAAATATTTCAGAGCAATGGCCAATAATAGTAAACACACTTAATTATATGTGACAATGTAACTGTAAAAAATAACCCCACCCGTTGTCTCGAATCTGATGACAGAAGTTTTTCGTCAATATCCCTCAGTCCAGCGATAAACCTTCGGTCTCCATGAAATAAATTGAGATTCCTGCGATTATTCAAATTATTCTCTACCATCTGAAGCGAATCCAATTGTTGGGTAGATTCAGATACAAGTCTTAGCAAGTGTTCCCCTGTAAATTGTAATGACTATTTAATATCGAATCATAATAAATGTTCAAGGTGCATGCACAGTTAATAACTGCCGTTGTTAGTTTAGTATGTAAATGTTATTTATGCAATATTACATTTGGATGAATCCCATGGAGTTGATATTTTCTCCTCCACATCTCCCTCGGTGTGATACTCGTCTCCAGAATTTTCATCCTCCGTGCGAGTGCTCTCCAAATTGTCATAGCGCGAGAATCGGTTGATATTACTATTGCTGCTATTAAAGCCACTACTAGTTTTATGAGTTGAATTAAGGGAGTCTTCATTGTGACTATTAGATCCGGAGTTGTTCTCCCCAGAAGGCCGATTAGGTCTCACAATCAGTCCTCCCTCCATTCCAATTGTGAAACCATTCACCGTGCCATCCTCCATCAGGAAAGGTGAATTGGGAAGAGTGTTGAGTGGGAACTTGGCTGAACAATCTGCCAGCCCTTGCTCCTCATCCTTTTCCCACATGACAAACTCCCAGGAGTTGTCCAGGCCTTGAAATAAAAATTGAAATAGACCATGATATAATTATGTAAGCATGGATGATTGTATTTTGAAATTATTAAAGAACTTTGGAAAGTGTTAAAGCACGTGTAGTGTATCTGGTGTCTTTGTCACAGATGCATTAGCGTGTGCCATAGAGATATGATAATGAAGAATGTGAAATTGTGACAATTCATCGTATTTAAGAATTTTTATGCCCACTGTTGGCGAGTACATCAACCTCCCAACTTCTACATAATGGTCGTTCTCAACGAAGATTTTATGTGATAAGTAATGTCCTTTTAGGCATCATACTTTAATTACGTTATCAAAAAACACGATATGCAACCCATTCTCCATCAATCCCAATATACCCCCACCCTCTTCGTCTTATTATGTCATCATCTTCCAAACCCTCCCCCTGGGTAAGTGATGACGTAATTAAAGTATGAGCCCTCACTACATACTTTGGATGATTGCATAATTATGTAGTAGTTTAATGTGTGCATTAATTTTATAATTGAACGGACCGCAGAAACTCTACGTTGGCAAAACTTCATGTGGAATGTACAGTGGTTATCATGTTCAATCGTCTAGGTGTCATAATTTATGACTCATAAATCGGCTGTGTGGAAGCCTATACAGCCCGGAAGTGCTAATCGTGCATTTCTTCTCAAAAGTGTACCATATGAAAATTTGGAGGCTGCCGAAAAAATGGAATCTAAATATCAGGTTTGTTATTCTGCATCTACTTTGTACTACGAGTTTGTAATTCTTCCTAAATAAATATTTTAATTAAATATTTTATGATTTCAGTTTATGTTCGCAATCTATGAGCACCTACAATCTCCTGGCGGGGTTCAATTGCACTTGCTGACCCCAATAATTGAATTTGGTAATTTTTTGAAGTACCACTCTGAAGCGGAGATCGACGATTTCTTGTCATAATTATTTAAAGAAAAATCTTTACGCTGTAATGGCTGTAACATGCCGAACTGCACACAAAATCATAGTGAATTCCCAGAATGGGCTCATTATTCTTGAAATAATCCCAGTTTCACCTACATTGCACAGATCAGAGCCAACCAGGCTGATACGTAAGCATATATCGTGTTTTTACATTGTGAATTTTAATGAATTGATAACTAATGAAATATATTTTGTAATTGTGCTATGCACCAGGAACAATCCTTGGAAAGAATCCTCAGTTTACTTTGGTAAAAATACTGTTGACGACATCAGCAATCACCACCGTGGACCGTGACCCTGAAGTTTGTCACCGATCTTCCCTACTTTGGAAAGCGGCACAACCAAATGGAAATAATTCGGCGTTCTTAGTCAAGACAATTCCGTCCGAAAACCAAGAGGGGAGCAAAGCTATGGAGGCATACTTAATGGTGAGCATTGCAATCAATTATTACGTGTACGCTGTTAACAAATTTCAATTTTTTAATTGCAGATACTGTATGCAATAATTGCACTTGAGGCGACAAGTTACTAGACACAGGGAGAAAGTATTAAATGGACGTTTAGAGTATAGAAATTTCCTAATCAACGTTCCGTTTGAAGATAGGAGACTGTTGTTTTCCTGTCAACCACTAATTTGTGAAACAACTCCAACCGTTGTGGAAACTACCCTTACTTGTACAAATTCCACGATATCGCGACCGAATTGACTTACCTATGAGCTTAAAATATCCTAATGGTATTTAAAAAAGCATTAAATGTACTTACGCCACGATTTATTATTGGAAATATCCACCATTTCTCGTTCTTCTCGTCTCTCCTTGTCCATGTCTGACTTTTTCTTCGGTTTAGCTGTCACAAAGGAAATAATTTATGAATTACTACATTCCACACTTACAAGTAACGCACATTTCATAATGAAAGTTTGCAGTCCAGCTAGATGGAATTATTATGGGCAATTCAGCCACCGCGCTCCGCTCCAGTTACTGCTACAATAACTCTTTCGCGTCATCGTAACTCTACAGCATTACATTGATAGAATGGTAGTAGAAAGCGTACCTGGAACTTTTGGAGCTTCCGTCGTTTCTTTGAGTGGTCGTTCCTCATCTCCGCTCTCTACACTGCAATTATATTTCTTGACTCTCTTTTTGATTTCCCTGAGATGACACAAATTATCAACACTAGCACAGGCAAGTCCATGATTTCTCTGGCTGTGAATACTGCCACTGCTATTTCGATTCGAGCCGACTGTTTTTCCATTATTGTTATTTGTATGATTACTGCCTCCATTTCCATTCGAGCTAACATTAACATTTGCCAAGCTGCTCCTGTGCTGTTGCTTGAAGAGATGATGCTGATGAAGCTGACTATGAAAACTTGACATAATTTGGTTGCTCTGCTGCTGAGTAATCACAACACTTCCGCTTTTCCCATTTACCTCCGTCGTGCTACATTCGCTTTTGTCACAGCCTCCGAGCTCAACTTTCACTAAAGAGAGAAGAGGTTGACTCCACCGAATGTTCGGCTCGGAATGTCGATGGTTGCCAAGTCGTCGAAAGGCGATTGAATCCACAGGCTCCGAGTAAAGGCCAGAGTTTTTCTTGTTGTTACTCTTGTCCAGACTCTCTTTGCTACCTGACGATGCTTTCTCCTTGTTCGACTTGTCTTCGCAAGGTGTCAAAATCGTATTGGAATTCTGTCCATTGAAACTCAGTCTGTGATTTTGCACATTTTTGTTTTGAACGATGACGTCGGAGTCACTGCTATTCATATTGTTCACGGCGAGAGTGAGCGACTGAAACTGGTTCTCATTTCGCTGAGGAGGATTATTCTGTGAAGGACTCTTCCCATTGTACAGATTACTGTGACTATTGTCCAAGTCTGATGCTCTTGAGGAGGCAATCAGGTCTGGTTTGAATGTCGAGAGTCTTGGTGTGTGGGAGCGCTCGTGGTTGGGCTGAAAAAAATCAATCATTTCATTTCACATTCACGTCTATACGGAGTCATAAAAAATATTGTTAGGAATGTCGGTTTTTAAAAGGCGATAGAAGCCGCTAAAGTACTGCTCGATATGCATATGTATATTATTGGTTATATATTTTTATCTTATTGGTAAGCAGACTTGATTTTTCAAAAATAAATGAAAAGCTGATGCTTACCTGAACGTTGTTAGGAGACCATATGTCTTCATAGTCGCTCGCTTTGTCATCGTATGAAGTCTTTGTCTGCCAAACACACAACAAAAACAAAATCAATATTTCAGGAAAACTTATCAAAAACTTGGTGGTTAATAAGCTGCAAGGATGTTGTAGGAGGACACACAACTTTTGATAATATTTGTAATAATAATGCACATGTAACGATGTTTGTATTTGTGGTGTTGGTACACATGGAGTATTAAATTCTAAATTCAACCATGAAAACAAATTTAGTTGAGGAAATTGTAACCACAATTTTCAACTGCACGACTCTACGGTCAATATCAACGGTGACACATTCAATTTCTCAGTCTCATATAAAGTTAACTTAATTTCCTCTGAGCAAGCAAAATGATGAGACCTTCCCGTCATGGTTTGTTTCTGTTTGCAAAGCAGATTTTACGTACGAACTCAGCTGTCCTTTTTCGTTGTACATGGAATTTCCTTGACATGTTTGCAGTGCAACTTGACGTAAATTAATCCATGAAGATTTCACACACGCTCACACAAACACATGCAAACAACCACACTCAAATGTGTCTCACAGTGTTGTTGTAAGATTTCTTACGAATAAAACTCCATGTGACACGAGACAAAAAGTACAGTAAAAACTTTTTACGACATAAATCATGAAAAAGTTAGCCAAAAGGCAAATATGACAAGAATCCCATCATTCGTCCTGAATTTAAGAAGCTACATACCAAAATAAAACATAAATGCCATATGTCACCCCCTTCTACAATTTTCTGCATAATATTATTGTCTATGAAACATCACATCAGACTAATCACACACTTAACTAGTTAGTCCATGTATAGAGGTAGATACATAGATATTCACATATATATATTATGGTAGAGATACAAATATAAGACACACAAGTCTAGAACAATGTCTATCTCAGCCCACAGTTGAATCGTGTAGGTAGACTATTTTGTCCTGCTATTTAAACTGAACTATAGACAGAATAAGGAAAATACCCTCTCGCTCTCACTCACTCACTCATAGAGCACAACAACCCAGTAAGCGCGATCTCAAGAGACAAATAAATATTTCTATACATTGTCACAACATACATCCTACACTCATTTCATTTCATACTCTCTCTCTCTCTCATGTAGTCAACGCACTAGTGAAATCGTACAAGTCAGTACACATAGTTACTCAAATAATGAAATGAATTCGCACACAAAACGACCACAAGGCAAAAGTCAAGACAAGACCTCAAAGGAGATAAATTGCTCCCTTGAAACCCAAATAGAATAACAGTAAAAATAAAGCCATCTTCAGTCAGAAAATATATTTATACGGAAAAAGGGAAGAAAAGAACCTTAGTAGCTAATCCCGTAGTCTAGCCAGACATTTACCAACACATCAAGAGAAAAATATCAATGATCATGTATTAGACATTCGCATCGTATGAACACACCATACCAAAAATGGCACACAAGCACTGCAGTTGTATAGGTACCTTACTTAGTGACCTACTTTTGAACTGAAAGAAAGCAACACTAAGAAGATTATTTCACCCGTATGAATCCCATGAAAATGAAATTTTCCAAGAGTCTTGGTGGCTGACAGGATTTTTACTCCAACCTCGCTTATGTAATATACTTTCTACACAACCCAAAATAAGTAATGCAAAAAAACACATTACAGAAATGAAAACAGTATATACTCTACACCACATTGATATGAAAAACCTTTGAAACTGCATAACACACAATCCGATAACCATGTTGTACTCTAAAATAGCTAAAAGTGCATTATACGGAAGTACGTACCAATCTGTTGGGTAAACAAATCTTAAAGTAAAAGTTTATACTAACAAGAAATTGCACTTACTCCTTTAAAAGGTTCGAATTCGAGGATTCCTGTATCTTTGTAATGTATAGATTCTGGTTTGGCTCCCCCGGAATTTCGCTTCTTCTTTTTCCCAGGTCGTCCACTTTTCTCCGAGAAAGTTGATTGAACTTCTGACGGTGTAGACTGAACGGACGAGGGTAGAGAGAGAGGGGTGAGTAAGGTAGAGCGTGACCACCTCGGTGGGACGGGAGGCGGTGTCGCAATGCCACCACCACCTCCGCCGCCAATGCCGCTCGTTCCCAACTCCAGGGTGGTGGGTCGACACGGTCTAATGCACCAAGTCAATAAACACTCCATTTAGTTTAGTCCACTCGAATTATTTGCAAAATTAAATCTCAATATACGCGCTTAGATTCTAAATATTCTACGCCACTCGCAGCGTCGCTCTCACTTCTCCATTCACATGTTTAAATTGTAAATATCCCATTTATTAGTGTTTATATTGTCTGAAGCAGGATCACAAACACCGCACAAGAATGGAAGGTAGTGTGTTCTTTTCCTCCATAAAAAACAACCTTGATTTCGATTATATTACATACATGGAGAGAGTGCACTTTACATCGTTTTTATAACCGCCATTGCACTTTATGACTGATTCTGTAATTAAGAGAGAACCAGTCCAAACTTGTGGTGCTAACTAAACAGTACATATGTACCTTGTGTTCAGCAAGCGAGGAGACCCGTCTGTCTGTCTTGTGCTTCAATTCAGCAGCACACCTTATCTGTTGTTTGCCTTGTGAAACTTGGAAATACTTCTTCGTATTCGTTTACTCATCAAGTGAGCTTGTGTTTAAAAATACACAGTTATGCATCTGCATATAGTATGTATATCAATATATACGTATGCAGTCTATTCAGCTGCTATTGCCACTCTAGTTTGTAGAAAGAATGAATGAACGTAAAATTCAGTTCGGGAAATAAATGTACGCAAATGAAGTATGAGACTAATTCTCAATTGAATGGTACACACGATGCACCAGTATTATTACACAGAAATGCACTCATCATCACCTTTTAACATTCAAACTAAAGATAAAACTGATAACAGTGTTCTGCAAACTAAGTTAACTGAAAACGCGTTGTGTAATATCACTGTGAGTACAAAGTGAGTCTGTACATTAGATAATACGTAACGTTGGTATTAATGGACGAGTTTTTTTGGCTAGTAGGGTGGGAGGTATGTTTCTCTGCTGTATGGAATGCATGGAAACTCTGTGTCTGTACGTACAAATAGTACATCTGTGATAATGCACCTGGCCAGAGAGTTGAGCACCCCCATTAAACCTAATGTTAAAATAAGCCGTGAACATAAATCAGTCTCCTCCTTAATATCCCATAAATCACTCTATTAAACGCTATCAGAGAAAATTGAGCGTTAAACGTGCATTGCACCAGCAACAGGGGAATCAAGTGAAATTCAGTGACAGCCCCCTAATACCTCTTCGTCATCATTTCACTCACCAGACAAATGCTTTCATGTCAACAAATGATTTGAAAAGTATTGCTGCGTTGAATTATCAAAACATGTATCTTTCATACAATACAATATATCTGTAAATACATTGTATGTATTCAAATATGTATTTTGTGTATGGAGTAAACTTTGTCAATATTTACTCTCAATACACAATGCAAAAGGACAACACTGACTGTTAGACACACAAACACATAGATAATGGTATACAGGTATTTGCTACAATGTGGCGTGAATTTAATCTAGAGAATTCCCCTTATATAAATACGTAAACGATCACTTACTTCCGGTTGACGTCGCAAAGACTGTTCTGACTTGAGCTGGACTGACTGCCAAGGCCTGAAGACACGAAATTCTTGCTGATTTCAATATCCGAAGGGCTGCTCAGCTCTTTTCCACTTCCACTCGACGAATGAGTCCAGAACTCTACAATGTGAAGCGAAAGAAACAGAAAATCCCATAAATACTTTACATTGGTGCGTATACAGAGGAATAGATGAGACTGCTCTGTATTTGTTTCTCGTCAGGAGTGTGACTTGTTCACTTGGTTTGTCGGACGGGAACGGACGGGAGTTTCCCAAGTCAACTCGAGTCAGAGATCACATACAGCGAAATCCTCTCTTCCTTCCCGACAACAGATACACTACTATTCTATATATGGCTAATCGTACAAAAATATACACAGAGACAAACTGTACTAGTGTACACTATGCTATGCAACCCTATAGGCAATAGTCGATTCATTTTATTCTCTCTTTCCGCACAAACAACCTAGTGACATTAAAAGAACCGACAAAGGGCCGTAAATCTTTGTACAAACCATGTGGGCTTGTAGCGTTGCAGCACATCGTCCTCAATAAAATAAATACATAATAAATAACATTAAACATAGCATCGCCTCTCATCCCTACCATATCTTATTCCTCGGCGCAATTCAGTACAATGACCAACTAAACTCCAGCCGTCAACTTCACTCACAGAGATCTTTAATTCATTTTTTCTACGTCCCTGAATTTCGTTATTGCACTGAACACAACAGAACAACACAACAGCCGTGCATTTCGTTATTCCGTTCCATTTCATTCACTCGACTGTCGGATACCCAGTTCCTTTCATTTGCTGTCTCTTCTTTGGGGTGAGTGAGAGAAACTCGTTTCAAATATTTCATGGTGAACAGGATGTTCGCCTACTGTCCAACCGAATATCCTTAAATGGGCCACCATTTCACTTTCAACTCCAACTCTGACTAATCGCAATCTAATGCCCGAATGGGTAGGTGAGAGTAGAACTGGTTCAACGGCCAAAATAATAAGCCTTGTAGTCAACAGATCTAAATTCTATAATTCCTATTTGTTTTCCTGGCGATGTTATCCATATATGTATTATCCGTATAGTACTTAACATGCGGTAGAAATTTAACAAATTCTTCTCAAGTGGAGTAATGTTACTTTATTCCTCTGTATTACATATCGTTTAATGATAATACTTTTTATGTACTTCGTATGTATGCGTCCATGCAGCTACAATAGTAATAATCCTTTACTTGAGAGATACGGAAAACACGTGAAATGGAACACTATGGTATTATTTACCATACCACTCACTACACGTTGGTATTTTTATGATATGAGAGCTTAGCTCTAAGGTTGTGAGCTTCATCATGACGAGATTTAAACATAATAAAACTGCTGGAGAGTAGCCTAAACGGGTGAATTACGTATTGAGATAGATTACATTATGCACATTTAGCCCATAAACTATAAAGTAAAAAAAATACAGTACGTTAGGTAGTATACACTGGTATTTTCTCTTAACATTCTTGTCAAGTGTGCTTGCACTTGTATTCAACACACAATGCGTGTGTATCAGAGCCAAGGAAAGTCAAGGCACGGCAATTGAAGTAAAGGAAAGGCATTTTTAGTTTGACCTGAAGCCAAACCGTACATGCTAAATAACATTAACCAGCATAATAACACATGTGTACGCTTGAACTTATTGTAATGTTGAATGTTGTGCCATACTCGTACTCAAGTTAATAGTATGTGTGTCTATGTGTGTAGTTATGTACTAATACTTAGGAAGTACACACTTGTATACTGTACCTATATAGTTAATAGTAGGTATTTACAACAGGGAGAGATGCATACCTAGTCACATGCATAATTTACGAGAGCAATTTGCTACGCCCAAATACAAATATAGTGTTCCATTCCTTAGCTTAGCACCCTCCTCTCATTCTCAACTTAGTCTCCTCCATCTCATCTCTTTTCATCTCACTGTTTCTCCGTTTAACTTTGTCTGTTCCGTATACAGTGCTAACTGCTTGCCTACCAACTCCACAAGATTACATCTTCTCTATCTATGTACCATGTACTCCGTATCTATGTATATGTATTCTCTCCACGTTCCTCTTAAAAAATAGCCACTCTACACGTACATTTACACGCATTCTTTCTCTACGTCTTACAATGTCTTTGCCAAGACAAGAGAAACGAGCAAATGAATTCCATTTACTTACTGATAATTAGTTAGCAACAAATAGGCAAGGTGTATATCCTGCAGTCGTGTTCGTAGGTGGGAGGTAAAAAGAGCGCACAAAGTGTTATAAGTTATGACTATCCAGCAACCATATAGAATTCAGAATGCGTATAGGTGTAAACTTGTTTGTTATACTAAACTGGGTGAGCATAAGCATAGCCGAATCCTTTTTCAACACCCGCTTATTAATTACTCGCTTTACAGACGAGAGAGCAGAACATAGAGCGACCGAGAGTTCGCATAAAAAACCTAACAGTAATTACCATGTTTATACACACTGTTCTTTTGTTGTTTGTGAATAAGGCAGGTGTGTATATTTTCCAGTATGCATTTCAAGCATTGTATTTACTAAAAATTTTACGAAAGCCGCACAAAATGAATCTTTTCTCCCTGGGCTACGCTCATACATAATGTAATACTTACTCATACAATTCACACACAGTTTAAATTCACATATTTTATAACGGGCCAATTTTCTAGGGCAAACATGGAGTTTGCATGAGCATTCCTCCTCCAATGGGGAATGAATGAGTGGCACAGGCAGACATAATTTGCCGTCGGGACTGTATTAATCACTTTCCAAATGTTGTAATACACACGGTCCTTATGGATTGGTTACACCGGACGAATTAAAATTTTACAACTATCCCCCTTCGTGCTTCAAGTCTGTATATAAGCCTTCGTTTCTCAAATTTCCATAAGGCAATACTGCAGCTTGCTGCTAACCAAAGGTATAAAACCATAAAACACTAGCAACAAAATCGATATAGTGCAACTGTAGTACGTACCTTGACCCAATAGAGCGAGGGATCTTAACTGCTGCCTGGATGTCGCTTCAGCAATGGCAGTGGGAACACGCAGACATACCGGTATTTCATCACTGCAAATTAAGAATTAGAATTTAGTACGGTTGTATTTCCAGCATACGGCTACGTGTGCTTATCAACATAGGGTCTTAATCAGAGGAGGACTAGACAGCAACTGTTTCTCTAAGCATTAAGCCCAAAACCAAACTGAAACCCACATGTCCATTAGCCTACCCCAGTAATGTACTATTCTACTTCTGCAAACACAAACACAGCAGAAGAACCAAACCACTATATAT
>JABASC010001366.1:0-24284 GCA_019776185.1 Plutomurus gul | reverse complement strand
TTTTCTTTATTTAATTCAACATTATTTTATAACCTAAACTTAATTCAATTTGTCCTTTTATTTAATACGAATACCTTATTTTATTTAATACCTTAAATTCATGCCAATGTAATATGCTCATATGTATACATGCGCAACCTTTATGTAGGAAGTAGGAACCACCAGTGTTAATTCTCTTTATGGGCTGGGTGTATTTTTTTGGAAAAAATTTGGGCTGGGCATTTTTTGGGGGAATATTTTGGGATGGGCATTTTAAAAAACAATTAGGCTTTGGCATTTTTTTTCGGGAAAATTTTGACCTGGCTTGGGCTGACCATTTCTAAAATCAATGCCCACTCACCTCTAGTCTCCACCATGAGGATGAAAGGATACAAGGATAAAAGCTGAACTGACTGGAATGGAACGTTCGGCGGTCCTTCGACTTTCTCTTAAGTTCAGACTCATTCTCATAATTGACTTGAACTTGACTAATAAACTTGACCAGTTAATTTAAGTCAAAAGTCTTTTTCTGTTAATACAGTTCCTCATCAACCTTAATTTGAATCTTGACTTCTCACTCATCGCCACGTCACTAGGATTCTAGTAGAAGTACTATTGCTACTCGTTGATAAGTTGATACCATGTCGTATGTTAATTGTATTTTGTCTTTTATTGACGGGCATTGATAATCTCATCTAGCTTCTCATTTGTACGTACATTATTAATGTAACAAATAATTTATTTGCAATGAGGATTTGAAATAAAGGGTAAAAGCATAAAGCAAATATAAACTTTTCAACTACGTCGTTAAGTACACAATGTTGACACCAAAATCCTCCTGAAAAATGTGTAGGTTGCTCTCCACCACCAGAATCGCCAGAATGTCGAATTTTATTCAAGGAAATCAGCCTCCGGGGGCGGGGGCATCGCGATCGTTGTCGGCTACCACCCCGCAAACGTTAACTCATTTCAGGATAACTAACTCCCAACAACAAAATTGGGTTGATCCTCATTTTCCTTACAAAGATTTGCCTATACATCAAACTCAAAGGTTTAATGTGGGAAATCGTAGTTTAGGGCAGAACATTCAGAATCCAAGTTCACTCAGGTGGTTTTTCCGTCCACCTAGGCAAGCGTTTCCCATTCAATATAATTCAATTGCAGAAGTTCATGGATATTCAGGTTCTACACCGAAATTAAGAGTTCCATTCGGTAAGTGAACAGTTAACAATAGTAGTATTTTTTATTTCTATTGACAAACACATTTTAAAACATTTGTAACGCATTTTCTTTTTCTTTATAATCCCTTTTATAATATTACCAATGAATTGTTAGTTCTAAATATGAAATAGAATGTCTATTTAATGAAAAAACATGTCCCCAATCATATTAGTGAATTTTAAATTGTTATGTTCTTTTATTACTGTGAGCAAACATCAAATGTGATATCAGTGTTCAATCAATAAATTGAATTATCTCTCTCTTACATAATAAATTCTTCTCGCTAGTTTTGAGAATATTATTAATATTCCAAGCATCTTGAAAAAAACTATTGAATTGAAAGCAGATTTGTAATACTAACCTTTTTCGTTTTTGTTCAGCCAATGGGAATTGTTCATCACAACACTTTTCTTCTGTTGGCAGTAGGAATAATTACAAGACAAATGAAACTCGTCACGAAGAAAGAAAGTGGGAATATACAACCTGGGGAAGAGTTGTAAGACCAAAATGTAAGATATTAATATAATTACTACATTGGATACTATTCATGGGAGGTGGAGATAATGAATGAACGTTTTCGACCAACAGTCCCAGACATAAAGACTTTAAAACCAAATGTTAAACAGTTGTTTTCAATTGTTAGAAATACAACTGTCACAAATACAGTTGTTTTCAACTGTCTGACAGTTTAAAACAACTTTGCCACGGTTGAAAACAACTATAAAAGAAAATCATACCGATCCTAACCTAAAACCATGTGGATTTTTTCGACGTGAAAATTTGTACATTTTAAAATAATAAAATTTAGGGGATTGTTGGTTCAAACAAGGGGTGGGTGAACACACAGTAAATGTGTTGTTAAAGTAAATTACGAAAACTTCATGCACTTGTATATAGTAAACGCCTTTTACTATACAAGTCTATGGGTTTTCGTATTTTTTAAATTTAAACTGTTTGTTCAGTTGCAATAAATAAATAATTTTTTCCCCCGCCCCTACCTATGTGTCATAGATCCACGAAGCTCATTCTGACCGAAATCTTTTGCTCTATCTTCAATTGGTGTACTGTATAAAACTGTAGTGTAAGCAAAACTACGTTAACATGGCTAAAACTGTGTCTCCTACTCCTACATACATTCCCACCCCCCATTTCAGCTCTTCTGGTGCCCTATGGTCCCTGTGGAGCGGCGGCTTGACTTATGGCCCGTAGAGCGGGCCATACTTCACTTTTGGTCATTTTTGGTGTAGGTATTTCATTTTTGGTCTACCGTTTGACCAAAAGTCAAAATAGAACGGTGAAAATTTGGCGAAACATTCATTTATTAGTGTTTAGCTCGTTAACAGCCGTTTGACCTTTGGCCGATTTCACTCAATTTTGGGGTTTGACCCATGGTCCGAAAAAGGTGGGAATGTATGGTCTCCTATTCCACTGACAATTGAAAACAATTGTGTATATCTGGACTGGAACTGACCAAGGTTAATTTTAACCGTGGAAGGTTTTTTGGGGAGGTTTAGATTGCTTAATGTGGTACATTAATTCACTATTGAGTTTAGTATAATATTAGCGCAGATTATATGATTTATTTTTTAAAAATTATAAACTATAAATTCAATTATACTGAGAAAGCACCCGTGTGGGCTAATTTACAAAGTTTTATTTTGAAATATCTAGATGGAACGGGGACTATAGCGAATAACTTAACTTTGATGTCGTATAACGTTCTCGCACCTACTTTACTTGAAAACCACAGAAATCTGTACAACAATTGCAAATACGAAAATTTAACTGTACAACATAGACTTTCAAAGTTTTTATCCGAAGTAAACGATTTTAAACCAGACATTCTATGCTTACAAGAAATAGAAGCAGAATATTTCAATAAATTCTACGAAAATGAGTTACAGCAGAAAGGTAATAAAAGGCGAATTCAATAACAGTAATCCTATTAACGATAATAATACAGACATTTTAAAGCAATTTTTCCTAAAAATATATTTATGGTGATTATTTTAAAATTGTGCATTACCCTCATTGTATGAACTAACACTAAAGTATTAATGATAATATGATAATGAAATTTAAATAGGTTATACAGGAGTATTTTTGAAGAGGACTCAAGAAAAAGTTGATGGTTGTGCTATTTTCTATAAAACAGCCGCTTACTCTTTGATCGACAAATTAGAAGTAGAGTATCATCAACCTCATGTTGATATTCTTAATAGGGACAATGTTGGTCTTCTTCTCAAACTAAAATCAAAGAACGGACCAAACCTCAAATTCGTTGTTGGCACCACACATCTGCTTTATAATCCGAAACGCCAGGTAAATCCAATTATCTATTTATTTGTTCCTTTTTAGAATGAATGAATTGAGTTTGTCTCCACCTACATTCTACAATATTTCTCTTTTGTATAAGGATGTACGGGTGGCTCAAATTCAATTCTTACTCGCAGAGTTGGATCGTTTCGCGTTCTGTGGTTTTGAGAACTATGAACCATCATATCATCCTATAATCCTCTCGGGGGATTTAAACATGGAACCTTTTAGTCATGGTGTTAAATTGCTCACGGAAGGCAAAATGAATTATGAGACCATACTCGGATACAATGAATCCCGGGCGAACAAGTAAGAAAGTTACACAATTTCGCTGATTAGCAACTTATCTACATGATTATCTACTTAATTAATCTCATGATGATGGTACTCGCAAGGCATTGTACTTAAGATATAGTACCTTGATATGATGGTACTATACCACAGATGACGTAGCGTACCATTCGATTCATTAAATAAGCGTAAATATTTAAACTACACTGTACGTACAGGAAAATTAAATGGGGTTATCTTCCACCTCATTTTGGAGTAAGCGATCAGTGTCAGCATTATAAAATAGTTCGAGAGCGACTTAACCGAATGGAGTCAATGAGACAGAAGATACATTTTGAATTGGATCTGAAAGAACAAAATCGTTTTGTAAATATACGTAGCGTGGAATCTGTAATGAATACATGCGAAGTGGACATTAAAAATGCAGATATTGACGAAGTTAATCCAATTGATATTGATGCAAAAACTGTTGTTTTGATCGATCTGACTGATGATGATCCACCTTCAATTGAACCAAAGACGAATGTCACCCTCAGCCAAGGCAAAATCAGCCAAGAGGTTAAACAGAATCCAATTGATCCAACTGATGTCAAGAACTTTGACTTTAAAACTGTTGTTCTGGTTGATCTCACTGACACTGACGATACATCTTTATTGGAGCCAAATATTCCGGAGGTTAAGAAAACCAGTCAAAAAATACAACAAATTCAAAATGAGTCGGACTGTCAGTTTGATATTAATGTATTGAATCAGCTCAACGATACCGGAACTCCTTGTAGCTTTGGGAGCTGTGAGATCACCCACAGATTTAATTTCAAGAGTGTTTATGCAGCGCAACTAGATCGCAAGGACCATTGCGAGAACATTGCAACTACTAAACAAATCGGATGGGTTTGTGTTGACTACATCTTGTACAGGTACACGTTCACTATTTAGTAAATAGTATTTACTCAATAATATAAACAACTGACATGCTTAAATTGCTTTTTATGATTTTAGTACTGTGTGGAGTCATCGTCATCAAAGGAGAGTAGAAGGAAATTTAAAGTTAATTAGGAGATACGGTCTTCCTACGAAACAGCAATGCGCGAAAATGGGTTCGATGCCCAACGATTACGTGTCATCTGATCACTTTCCTCTTATCGCAGAGTTCTCACTCAAATGAATTTAACAGTGTGTTAATTACACATTATTAGTTACAAAATTTTAAGTTTTACACATTTTGAAGCAATCTGATAGTACAAATCGCAAAACAATCATTTTTCTGATTCGTTATCTCTAACAATTCATTGTATGTATTACTATTACGTATAAACATGTATTTTGCTATTCGTCTAATGACAAATACACATTTTGTAGATGTAAGAGATTTATAAAACATTTAGTGTAACAATAATTGGCACATTGTGGGATTCCCTGAAATACCCTGTGGCCAAGCCTGATTAATGATTAAACATGTATACAAATATGTGTTGCATTCTAAAGGCGAGTTAAATTAACTTTTACAGTTACAGCAGGCAATTTATCTATTTTATATTATATTGTAATCTTAGACTGTTGACTATGTTTACTAACCATCGAAATCTTTTATTGTGAACTCGTATGCAATTAGACTTAGACAAAACATAAATAAACCACTTAAGCTTTAATAAATATAAGAGAAATTTTTAATATCATTTTCAAACAACAGAAGATACAATGATAATTCACGCTTGAAATATCAATCCAGTTAATCAAGAAAAAATTAATCCAAGTACCCGCAAAGAAATAAAAAATTTATAAAAACCAGAAGGGCAAAAACCTATCTTCAAGAATTTCTTTAACTGTGGAATTAAAGCACTTACAACTGTTTAAATTGAAACAAAAGTTTGCGGCTGCCCTCATAACGTTTTGGAAACCAATCTAATTTGAATAAGTAAATATTACACTCTAGGTCTATGTTTACACTACGGTGCTCTTACAGATCGTTGCCCCTTGTACCAAAAAGTTTTTTTTTAAAATACTATGGACCACGTATGGTTAAAGTTTTGCTTATCCCGGTCTTTTAAACATGTAAATGTCAATATATAAATTCACCTATGCATCTGTAAAGTTGTCCTATACCTAGCCTTTCTGGAGTTATAGCCCCCTTTACAATTAAAATTCGGTTTTTATCCGATGTACAATAACTTTTTTAAACAGCACAGTATTCCAAAATCTATGCGACAATTTCGGTCTACGCTTTCAAGACGGATTTTAGTTAGGGATATTTCTGACGATTTTTTTTGGAGGAAATATATTAGTCAAATGAAATAGGACCTGAGGTAAAGAAGGGGGAAGTTGCCATCTCAATACCTTGGTAATTTAATTACTGTGTTACGTTCCCTGTGGGGGGAGGGCATAATTGAGTTACTATGAAGAGGACGAGGCGTATATGTACATTGCTTAGATGGGCAAGATACATAGTAAAGTATCTTGAGATAGTTTCCTAAAGATACTCAAAATGTAGTCCAAGATAAAATACCTAAGATAAGTAATAGCTCAAGATAAAAGAAGTTACAAGATACTCATCTAAGATACAGATTTTTCGTGGCAAGATAAGATTATCTATAGACAGTATTGATTGTATCATTACAATTTTTTCCAAATGATAAATCATTTTCCCACAATGAGCGCCTGGGCTGTTAATCTTCAGCAGAACCTTTTTTAAAAACATATAGTCACAATTGCTTCCTTTTGGGAGATAATACCATTCCTGCGAAACTGAATAGGCGCTCAACCTGCCTTGAGCTGTATTGGATTTGATGAAAATCTTCTTGGCAGTTCGGTTGACAGCTACTCAAATTACTCTTTTATCCAAACTTAAAGTCACCTCATTCAAATTAATGAATAAAATTGTGAAATTTATAAATTGAAAATGACTAAGTCGAGTCCATTAACGTGAAACGTCTGAAAACTGATCGGAAAATTTCATTCCCTGGCAATATCCTTTCTACTCAGCAGCCAACAGTAAAAGTGAAAAATCATACAATTTATCTTTTATCTTGTAAGTAAGGCCAAAAAATTCCTCAAGATGCAAGATAATTTTTTTAATTTTCTAAGATACAAGATATAAATTGTATCTTAGATACCTACTCTGTCGTGAAATCAGGGTACAAATATCTTGCCCGTCTATGATACATTGGCAAAATTATAATATATCTTGAAAAAAATTGGCTCCTTACGATTGCTTGCGCCTAGCGTTCATGTCTGTGTATGATTGTTATTACTTAATATTGATGTGAGATACGGCAAAAGATATTTTTAGGGTCTTGTAATAGACTAGTTATTACTATAACTGCGCCACATGATCAAATAAATCACTAAAGCGTGAACACATTATTTTCTGGTTTACATTAGCTTTATTTATATGAACGAGGTGAAAAGTTCGCACCAGAATCCCTTTATACTGTTGTTCATAAAAAGTCTAATTTACTTCTTTCCGGCTTCCGCTTTATTTTTGGCAGCTCGTTTGATCTGGGCTGCAGGTTTTAGATTGTGTTTTCTGCAGAATTTCAAGTTTTTCAAAAACTTAGGGTCGACACCTCGGGTTGAAAGCGTCGGTTTTGGCTTTCTGATCCCATTACGATGTGCTTTGCGGTCTGTAAAAATTGCATTCATGAATATAACAGTCAACTTTAATCAAATTCACATTTGGATTTCGGCAATGTCAATAAAATAAAGGTTTGTATATTAGGTAACTTTAATTACTTCAACTTTCTATGCAATAACAATTCTGACTGAATATACCGAAATAATATTTCAGTAAATACTTACTTTGATTATGATTAGTGTGATTCTTTGACTTGGCCATTTTAAATTGTGGGTAGTTTTTCAAAAACTTTCCTGATAGAATATATATAAATCAAATCTGCAAAACTGCTGCCAGCTCAATATTTATGTGGATATGGATATGGATATAAAGTATCGCATGCGTCGGGTCGACAGAAATGCATTGAACACGACCCCTTTAAATGTATGCGCCAATTGTAGTATCACAAAAAGATTTGAGATGCCTCTATAAGTGCTAAAATCTATTTGGTTCTGGATTGTGCTACAGTGAACTAAATATATGGAAATCTGACTCTGTTACTTGTTACGTGACAAAACAAAGATTCTCTTTGTTTTCTTTCTTTTATCGATACATAATGGGGTTATCCATTAATTATGATGACAATATGAGAGGGGTGGGGGTAGTTCCAATGTCGTCAATAGTCATCAATGTGGGGAGGGGGGTTGCTCTGGTGTTATCAGTCATCAAAAACCGTAAGCACGACCAGTAGTGGACCTAGGGGGCGAAGGGGGGCGGTCGCTCCACGAAAAAAATTCAATATGAAAAGGAAAAATAAATGCGAAAATGCCTAAATTTGATATCTATGTGAATCCTGTGAAACTCCGCAGTAGTACATTACAGTTTTCGTGTCTTGGTCTCCCTCTCCCCGAAAATTTTTCTAGATCCGCCACTCCTAACAGCCCATTACTTTGCATACCAAAGAGGGGTTTTACGTCGAAAATTGAATGAACGCACCAAATCGCTACCTGTGTATTAACGTACGACGTAGTCATTATGCACAATTTTTGAAACGCCGTGGAGCGGTTCTCTATGTTCAGCGATTGAACTTTAACATGATTTTGATTTGATTTTTAAAATCTTATTCGAAGTTACTTCCAATTATCAAAATTTCTTGCATGATGACGATGACAGGGAGGGGGGCTCATCAATTGCTATCATTTGCCATCCAAGGGGAAGGGGAGGGAGGGTGTTAAAAATCGGCATTTTTTGTCATCATAATTAATTGACTGCCCCTAAGCTTAAGTAGTGATAGTGATTTATTAGGGAGCAAACTTTGAAAAATCTTGAATGTGCTTTCTTTTTTTTGCTTACATAAACATCGATAATATTCAGTTTTCTATTTACATATGAATGAAGTCAATTTAAATTAATATCTGAAGTGAAATCAGTATGAAATTACTAATATAGGTATAAGTGTACTTTACTAGTACAAGAGGGGGTGGTAGATTGAGTTAGTGACTCATGCACACAACCCCTTTACACTTACGAGTTGAGTATGAGAAGTCTTCCTTGAGATGATTGTATGTTTCTAACGTGATCTGAAAGCGTAAAATCAAAATCCTCCAGCTTTAATAATGTACTTATATCCTCTTGTGGCAATGAACATGAGACAGACCTAAAGAAAAGTAGGACATTGCTTTCGAAGTACATGGAAAGTGTGAGCACTCAATATGAAATTGGAAAAGTACGGTAGAGCAAATCAGTACCACCAAATGAAATGTGGTTACATTTTGGACTAGAAAAAGGCAGGAGTTTCTTTTTTCCTTCATGGAAAACAAAATCTCAAACCTTTAATAAACTGTTGTCAAAACAGGTATCGAAGAGTAGCCCCATTTGGTTATCTGTCTCACTGAAAAAGTTGCCGAATTTTACAAAGTTAAATTCCCTTGAAAACACTGCGACAATTGTACTTTACTTGTGGGATGTATTCACCTTTTCCATAATTGATTCAAAGCAAATAACAGTCCATCAAAGACGATTGTGTGGGACCAACAGAATAGTATACTACTATACCCTACATCCAAGAACATGACGAACGCCCCTGGGTCGTGTCTCCATTTGTTGTCCGAACCGTTACAGGTCTCTGAATAAACGGATAGGTGTTCTCATAAGAACACATGCACACTAAATAAAAGCCAAGCCAGCGCCCGCACCCCAAGATAGGAAAGCTCAATTACTTCAGTTAAAGAAAGGGTAAAGGCAATGGTAAAGTATCCATTTGAATGTGGGAGTGTTGCCGTATCTAATAATACCGTACAAGGATGAAATTCAAACAAAAGTATAGACGGTAATAAAAGCACTACTTTCTCTCCATTTCTCCTTCCTTGTTCCGACCAAAAACCAAAAGGGTTAGCAGTAATACCTTTGATATTATTTTCGTCCACATATACCTACTATACAATTGTGATACTTTAACAATAAGAGCAGTTCGGTAGATAGAAGCGCATCGCGTATCCCTTGTTCTAACCATAGGATATGAGTGAAGTGAAATGAAAACACGATTCTTCAGTTTCAAAGGATTTTCTCACGAAATCCGAAATTGCGTCTCATAGTTTTTTAGTTGAGCTGCTTTCGGTTAACTTTACTCGCATTGGACAACTTTCTTCTCTATTTATTTTCTCTGCATGCATACTTGGATTTGTTATTCACAAATGCTTATTGAACTACAGTATATGCTTGCATTATATCCGTATTTATACACTATCGATAGCAGTACGAGCTGAGACAGCAACAGTATTTATTTTATTGCTTTGCTGCAATGAGCGTTAAACTGAAGCTCAAAGAAAAGCCGAGCTAAGGAGTAGTTATCCTTCCTTCACTTACCCTTCTCCTTCCGTCAACTTAAATCCATACATAGATACAGACACCATGTATGTCTACGTAAGTCGTGAAGCTCGGATTTCGTGTAAGGCATTTCCATTACTCAGCCGGTTTCGGTCTCCATTTCATTTTTCTACAAAGATCATGCATCCGTAGCCAATTTATTCCATTGTATTGTATTATCCGCGCAGTTGGGAAATCAACCATAGCCACCCAACCAAATGATATAAAATTTTATTGGATTTATCTTGATTAAATTACTTAACTTTTTCCAAAGTATATTTCATTTGTAAATGAGCAGAGTCATCCTTTTATTTATGTGAGCTTTTACTGTGTGTTAAAGTTATAATTCTTTTATGATTTTGAATTTTGACATTCTGATCAGGGATAAAC
The DNA here is from genome assembly GCA_019776185.1 of Plutomurus gul. NCBI lineage: Eukaryota > Metazoa > Arthropoda > Collembola > Entomobryomorpha > Tomoceridae > Plutomurus > Plutomurus gul. Next base: position 13,672 of record JABASC010001366.1, on the reverse strand, counting down.
GAATACAATCTTGCTCGTTAGAAATGTAATTTTTCAATTACAAATGAACATAAAAATTTTAAAGCTATCTCGGCAGTTGAATATAGGGAAGGGAAAGTAGTAAAATATTATAAACGATAAAATTCAAACAATAGTAGGTACTAACACATTATATTATAGTTTAATCAAAGTTGAAGCATATACACACATCTCTTGGTTGAATTATGGTTATAAAACACAATACTTGCAAACCTTACCTTAAAATTGCATTACCTGCAGAATTTGTTTAAAAATGTAGGAAAACTTTGAATTATCTAAAGTCATAATAAGTTGTATGTACAATCCAAAAAGAATGACAAATGTTTCAAAATGCTTCTCCATTCCTTCGTCAATTTACTTGCTTGTGATCCCTTTTCTTTGAGTTTGCTACAGTGCATGGAGTTCATTGAGTCCATTTGATAATGAATAACTCTGACTGAATATGTATACATTTGCACATATTTATTATAAATACACACATTTAATTATTTTGTCTTCCAAGCTCTGCTTATACATAGTGTGTTAGTCAAATAAAGGATACAATTGTGGAAATTCCATGTACTGCATTGCATGGAGATCATACTGGGAATTGGTTCTATTTAAAAGCTTATAATCCCATATAAATTGATCAGTTACCTAATATGCATATATTATTGTATGCAGCAACACAAACTTTATTGACATTTGTGTCCCACCAAAATTAATCAGTTAGAGTATTATCAATAAGCACAGAAAAGGAAACAGGAATAAGTTTGGTAGTCGGGTAAATCGGATAATATTGTAAAACTTACGATACAATAAGCTTCATTCCAATACATATATTCATGAATAATATTTAGATAGCACCAGCACGTAAGCAGACGAAGTGATTAGGAAATACCAATGCGGGCCAACTCACAACTCAAAGTGGGATTTTTACTCACTATTTCCCACCCACCCACCGGGCATTCGTGGGCCATAGCTAATTCGCACACTATTCAATCCACAAAGCATAGAATAGTTNCACAATCACAAATTTTGTCAATATTTTGTAGTGTACATTAGCTGTAGGTTCTTACGCTACTATTTGCAATAAATATGTACTTATAATTAAATGTACGTACAAATTGTACAACAGTTAGTTTCCCATATATTGTAACCTTTTCTTTTTCTCTATTTTGTGATTGGTTCTCTGTTTTGAAGTACATACAATACGCTTCCTTTCCACAAGCTACTGGCCGGTAATACTCATAATATGTCTCCAAATATGCGAATTATTTTACTTGAATAATCAAAATCGGTAGTTGCGAATCAGTGAAACAATTTTGGCAATTCCAAGAATATTCAATGATCAGGTCGAATTATCTAATATTTTATGGCTACTGTGGAAATGCCCACCTACCCACTACCCACCCACTGATTATGAGTAGCTATTGCCCCAGCAATATTAAACCCTGTTCATAGTATCTAAAGCCTGTAAGCTGTTGATGAAAAAGCGAGTGAACTTATAGTAGGTGAAAACGAGAGATATTGAATATAATTTATCCATCTAATGTACATACAGTCTGAGTAGCAGTTAAATAGTACGATAGGCCACACGACGCTCTAGATGCCAGTGGCTTCTGAAGAAAGAAAGAAAGAAAAGAAGGAGGAAGGAAGGAAGTTGGGATGAAGAAGTGAGATAGTATAGAAAGATGAGGAAAATTGAGTTAGCACCCCCAGGAGTGTCCTAATGCAAGCCGAGACAAGTCAACTCGATCTATTCACAGCTATTTTATCCTAAAACTCCTTTCACGACTTAAGCTTATAGACATCACTTCAGTTCAGTTAGAACAGAATTGAGTTGAGTCGACTAGATGAGATGAGAGGAAGCTCTTGTTGTCGTTGTGTGTGCTGTGCTGTCTGTCTGTCTCTCTCTCTCTCTCGCTCCTCTCTGTGTATACGTGTCTGCAAAAGGTGAAGGGTAAGGTTAGACGGCTCTCCTAGTCATTTCTTTTCTTGGTCCTCTCTTTCACTCTGCTGGGATCCTGCAGGTCTTCAGGTTGCTTTTCTTCCAAATAAAGGTTTGGGTCTTCTTTGACCCGGCTCCGGAGACTATTGGCAGTTTTCGAGTACGTAGCACAGCTACCTAATCGAAAGATGAAGAAAATGAATCAGGGGGATAGAAATTCCTTCAAGTTCCGATGGAAATGCAGCACACACTCCTCATTCTTGTATATAGAAAGCAGTTTCATGCGAGAGAACTTGGCTGTTCATGTGTAGTAGTAGTAGTGGTAGTAGTGGCATTATGGAAAGTGGAAGGGGTATCATCTCACATCACATCATCACTTCACCATCAGCAATCTTTTGGTACAATGTGCGGAGGAATATTCCCAGAAGGACGGCTGATTCAACTTGTCGTTTTAAGTACTCTTTCTAATCCAATTTCGTCTTGAGGTAGTGACTGAAGTGAACTCTCCGACTTGTCTGGTCTCTGCTGACTATACGTTCATCCCTTTGGGCTTTGCTTTTCTAGAATTGTCTCCGTACAGTTTGTGCCTCAGCCAGAGACTGACTTGCAGTGACTAGAATAGTCCCCGTAGTCTCTTTCTCTCTCTGCTACACTAAAAGTATATCTCTTATTTACTAATATAAGTTTATGGGTTTGGTTGGAGAACCTTTAAAAGTACATAATAGGTAGGTAGGTAGGTAGGTTTCGTTTGAAGTTAATGCATTACATTATGTTTACTGCCGGCATTGATAGCCGAGCTCCTGGATTCTATTGATTACTTATCCCATCAACTGATTTCAGTCAGACTTCGATTCAATTTTCTCCAGTTATAGAGATACAAGTGTGGGGAGCCATGCATACTCTCTGTGTGTAAGGTAGTATAGAGGTGAGGTTTTTCTCAATGGTTTAGTTTGATCTGACACGAAAGTTTAAGGGAAATACATCTTGTTGAAATGTGATATATCTCCCAGCAGAATTTCTTAGGTCTGACTCAGTAAGTTAAGTCGATAGAAAAGGAGAGCTGTTTATCCTAAATCCGCATGGAATTCATCTCAATCTCACTCTTTTCAATACCTCTCCCTATGCACTACTCATTCCCACTTGAGTTCAGCTCTACTGTGCACAGTGTGCAGTAGACTCGCATAAGTCAGTCCCATACTCGCAGTCTGTGTGTGTTGTATGTGCGGTGGAGACTGCCGGTGGAATAGTTTGCGTGTTCAGTTCATGTGTGGTTTGTGTAGACATGACAAAAAGGAGTTTTTCCTGGTGAAAAGATGAGTTGATGACCTCTCAGCCGAGTCACCCTCACCAAAACGAATCTTTTCAATTTCTCTGCCGAGTAAAGCTGAAGTTGAACGTTTCCATCGTGCAGTTTGGAAACGTGAGTGGTCAACATGTGAAATGCGAGCTACACAATAATACAAAGTGCTATTGCGGTTTTTACACATTCTACTAGCTGTCATGTTCATATTGATAGTGAGGTCCACATAAAAACTATGCATTGAAATGGTCTTAAAATAAATTTGTTTAGTTTGCCAATTATTTAATTCTGTGCAGGAGACAGCATTTCAGTTTCACCAGTTTCCTGCTTTTCTAACACTCATTATTATATATGGTGTTTTCTTTTGTGCTAGCTTTTCAGCATTGTGGCACAGTACTCTTAGCATGCTAAAAGGTAGATGTGCATTTTAAATTAGAGTAAATTAGTTTAACACGCTCGACGCTGGCCCACACATAAAATCAAGCAAATTGGTTGCAGCCCAACGCTGAACTGAACTGTGCTTTAATTACCACCGGTCTGACAATGTAGGTGAGCGTGTGCTAGTTAAAATTGGTAGTTTCCATTGGTCCTGGTAACCGTATCACTATTCTGTCTTCTCATTAATGGGCAGACTGCCGTATGCAGGTGAGATCATAATTTAATTGGTTTCTGTATTAAAAGTAACTAGAACACATGCGAACTGAGCACTTAAGAGTGCTAAAGCCATAAGTTGACACCAATACTAACGAGAGAGGACAGAAACCGCTAAAATGCATGCTATAAAGGAAATATGTGCCTACAAATATAATAGGATCTTTTATGTTGTAGTAATGACTGTTCTGTTGGGGTTCGCATATCGGAGGTGCGAAAAAGTAGAAAATTTGCTAGTCTTTTATACGGTGGTGTGTTACATTGAAATATAGTGATGTACGGTTGGGCCGTAACACGGCATAAGTGGAGCGTGCTTTGGAGAGCCATTTAACTAGTTAATACTTACTCTAAACTCATTACATCCGCGTCAAATGTTTCTCTGTTTGCCCGCACAGTCAATAATAACTAATGAAAAAAGACAATCTAATTATTGACCGCCCAACGTTGTGAAACTGTTTTGTCTTTCAATGGGTTCTTTGTTTTACAAGTGAAAGTAAATCTTGCACATATGGAATCAGCACATTTTTTCCGTTTTCAACCACTTTCATTATTTTGACACATTTTTCCAACTCCGTTGAAACGAACACAACGCGAACTCCTAAGCATCTCAACTATAGATACTACATGAATTTTTGTACGTGATGAAAGTGGTAATTAATTGTAACTGTTATACAGATAGCTACACATTGGTGGACAGTTTTTATTTAAGGTTCGGCGTTTTAAAGAATTATATGGTTAGAATTTGTACTTTTCACTCCAAATTTCTCACCGTAACGAAATGGACAATAAGAAGAATTAAAGAAGCTTTTTACAAATGATATAGCATCAGTTGTTGAAAGAGTGAGTGCACCTCTTGTTCTTAAGCTAGTTTCTTCAGTGTAGCACCATCACCCAATAATATCTGAGCTAATAAAGTAAATTGAGCAAGACCAATAACAATGACAATAATTATAAGTGAAATAGGAGCACGTGCAGAGCAGATCAAACTAGTCATCAGTAATTGAAGATTGAGGGGATGAATCCCAAAGGGAATCTTTCCATTGACATGACAGCCAAAATAAAATTGATAGGAGCACGAACTTTCTGGTATTTTCTCATCTCGTAGACCAGCTCTGTCTTTCTGTGAAGTGGTTCTGCTTGTGGCTATAGAAAATTAGTAGACTGTTGACTATGCACTGCCCCTAATCTTTCTACATCACCACGACTCCATTTGTGCAGAAGTGCACGGGATCCACACACAGTGTTATATTCACACTGACACAGCAAGCAGAATGGATGAATGTGTGCAGTTGCCTTCAATAAATACATTGTGGGGAGAAATTCCTAGGAAAGTTAACTCTGACCTAATACAAATAATTGCAGATGCGAATGAGTGAAACAAATGAATTGCCACTGTAATATATTGCACTAGATTACTTTCAAGGGACTCAATAGACTAGTCCATATTCGATGGATGTGGGGAAAGTCAATGATTATTGTGGAAAGCTACTATATACAGTGCTGCTAGTGGTATATTTCACCTCAGATACACTTTCCCTGCACTTAATTTGTAGGCATCAAAAAATTGCTGAAAGAAGAGAAGCCATTGCATTTAGCCAAGTTATTTAGAGTGTGTAGCGTGGCTTTCTCTGAGAACGTTGCTTTCTATAATGCATATAGCTAATAGGTTCTACAAATTGTATCTTTCATATATAAACGTCTTTTATTCAGTATACATAGACCATTTAAGTTGATGATGGGCCTTCTTTTGTCAGCCAGACATGAACATCATCCGTAATAAAAAGAGATAATAAAAACAAATACTTGGGGCCGAAGTGGCCCAGCACACTGAGCACACAGTTGCACACGTACAGAACGTGTTTGGATGCATGCGAACTACTTTAGTGTAATTTAGCTTGATGTATCAGCAGTGTAATTTGGTTTGGTCTGGGTCGGCATTAAGAGAGGCATACAAGTCTTTTGTGTGCTTCAGGAGAGGGCATTTTTCGAGAAACAGATAACTACAACGAAGTGAAGGTAAAGAGGGGTGAAGACGAAATAGAGATTGCACTCTACTTTGTCCTCCTGTCTGTTATAAGTTACTTTAACCGAGTGCGTCGTGTTTCGCCGAGTGTATTCAGGGAGACGGGTAATTAAATTTACTTCAGAGTGTCTCATGGGGCCAGCGAATCCGAAAAACTTTTCCTGCTTTTATTTCGCGTTGACAAGAAGACAAGACAACGAAAGTCCTGCCCTCCTTCTCTTCATTTTATCAAATAGTTCGGATGAGATTACCTACCTGTTTTAACTTCACCAACTTAACCAGAGCAAAGTCTATAAGGCATCTCTCGTTCTTTTAACTTTCACTCTACGAGTTTTCAAAACCAGAGCTTTCATAAGAATACTAGCTTACTTATTGTTAGTCAGCCTGCAATCCTAAGGCTGTGCTTAAGTTTCGATCCTCTAAGCTTCCTTCACTCTATGAAAGATACCGGGAATATGTATGCGACCTGTTCACACATTTTGGATACAGTTGTGAAGATGTCGGGTGCCGTCTACGCGATGAAATTTTCTTGCCACATTTACAATGTGAATCAAATAACTTAAAAATTAATTAATTCTTAATCTACCAAGTCTCATTGTCATACATATAAACTTTCATCGCAAACGGATTTTTAAGTAACATATGCAATATATTTAATTTTTTACATACACCTGTTAAATCGGTTTCTATAAATAGGCGAATCTACTTTTAGATTAGCCTAAATAAATAAATAAAATAAAATATCTGTAATTTATTAAAATGCAGAAAAATAAATTACTATGTACTTATAAGCACACTTGTAATATTATATGTAAATATTAGAAGATTTTGAATGAGAATCGAGACAAAATTCAATAATTCTTAAACTCAATTAAATCTAAGACAAATAATTAAATGAATCAAAGTTGTGCATCCTAAAAATAATCTCGGTCGTTGCTCTTTAACCTCGCACTGGAAGCATACATTTTAATTCATACTTTGCAATTCACGTCCATTATAGCTCATAATTATTCTCCTGTAAATTTTAATTACAATTGTCCATTAACTTCTCAAGCGTATGTCAGAATTCTCCTAATTACCGGAATAAATCTTTCACTGAATGAACAAAGTAGCATTTTCCATAAGAATGGGGAAAGGAAACTGGGGAAACTACATTGTATATCATTAAACCAAATAGTAGTCCCCATATATTTTAATTTACGAGTAACCAAATTGTACTTGGCAGATATAATATATCTGTAGAACATATTATGTTCTACGCATCAGTTTTGGCTGGCAATTGCGTTACAATTTTGCACAATAAATTTTAGCCTCCCCCCAGTCATAAATATTTTGCATCAAGTGTATTCACAGAAAACATTGCTACATTAAAGCACAATGTTTCTAGCAAAAATTAATTACCTAAAAATGTCTCATTTTTAATTTGCACCACTAGTACAACAATTAATTATCAACTCCAGCGTCTAAGTCTTATTTAATGGAGTGATGACACCAGTCTGGTAGCTAATTATATTTTAGAAGTTAGATTTGGTGTGCATGCACCTCCCAATTAACTGACAAAATGAGCAGATCTGTCTGCGTTCACAAAAATCTAAACACCTTCTGATACTGATATCAGAATACTACTAACCATTAGGTAGAAATATTTATACCGTTATAAATTTAACACGGAACATAAATCACTTCACTCTGTGTATTATAGTTTGCATTGCAAAAGGAAAACAGAGACAGTTATTTATTATGTTGATAATGAGCTTTATAATTGTATTTCATGGTTAGTGTTAGGAATGAAAGCAGTTAAAGATAGCTCTCGCACTTTCTCCCTTGCATGAGGGAGCCCAGAAGAAAAACTATTGCTAGCTATTATTTACACCGTAGAGATGCATCACTAGTTACTTATTCCACTAGAGCAGCACATTCTTTCGTAAAGCGAGTAATGGTTCTAAACATTTTCAATGCTGCATACTTGAATGTTAGCAACAAGGAAAGTAATTATACTTTCTCCAAACTCCACCAGGAACTGTCATCCCGTAGAGGTGTGACGGGATAGATGAGTAAAGGAAAGACTAATTTACCATTTGATCGTAATTTATTTGCTTGCATTTCAAACCCAACTGAATATATCCTTCTCAACACTATTATCCCATGTTTATATCATCTGTATCACAGAGGTACTGGAAATATTGTGTACACATTACACAACATTTAGGCTATGTTAACCAGATGAATAAATTGTACTTTTCTTGTATAGGCATTTGTAATTTTACAAGAGTTTGGCATTGATTACACATGCATGCCCTATGCCATAGACGTAATGCAGAATTTCACGGTACTGCCTATGACTAATTATTATATTTATGATTAAATATTAAATGTACTAGAGTTGAAATAGCAAGATTAACTCAAACCACAACATTACACATAGGGATAATTGTAAAAGTGACGAAATCGGAAAAGCGTTCCAGGTCATGTCATCAACTACATAGTAGTTATGTACGTAGAAACCAATTATGTAGAAGGTTCTAGGACAGATTATAGCAGCCGTTTTATAGAGTGCCATTTTATAGTATACAATTTATAGTAATGGTCAGTTTGCGCTTGATTTATAGAGGGCATATTCTGAAGCACATATATTTCATATTATATGACGGGGACGTTTTATAGTATGCAAAACATATTGATTACAAATAGAGTCTGAGTACTACTAATAGTTTGTAAATGCAACAATACATTTCAATGAAAATTTGATTGCTTCTGTAAGAAGATCTGAATAATTTTGATTCAATTTTTAATATTTTTCATCTGGTTTTACTAAAAAAAAGTAGTCTTTCATATAGACAAAAAGGAAGGTGTACAAGATCACCGAATATGTATTCTTAGGAGGGTTTTGATAAAGGCGTGCCCAGATATTCGTGTTATACATTGTTTTGATTGTTGTAGGCAAGAGGTATAGGACCTCTTGCCTACATAGGACTAGGACTAGAAATAAAGGTAAATGCAACATGCAGTTGTACGTTTGTTGAATTTTCCATTTCTGTTCGGAATAGTTGTCTTATCCTTGCATTTTGTATTTGATGTCCCTTAAGAGCAATAAAGTTCACGCGATAATTGTAGCCAAAGATTTTGAGTGTAGATTTTCCAAGTTTAAGAGTATAAATATCTATTCTGCAGCACGTTCTCTTTATTTTATAGTCTAATATAAATATAACTTGAATTTACACCAGTCAACCTACTTCAAATGGTTGTGCTTTAGTTGCTCTCAGTCAGTGAGCACAAGGTGAAATCACAATCCATGAATGTCTCAAATGGGGCTAAAGAAACTTTGGTCAATGCGTTCTCTTATACGAAGAGAAGCGTAGCCCTTACCTAACTGTCCTACTGTAACGAAGACAAACTGCCAAGAGTAATGCTAAATTATTATTACGGATCTGTCTAATAAAGTATACCAAGTAATGCTCTTCTATTGTACTAAGGTTTTGTTAGATTCTGCTATCTATTGCCAGCCCACTATTAACTCCAGTCCAGTTCGTCCAATTATGTCCTCTTGAGGGACGGTACACTATGAATGATTTATTCTGCTGCAACCACCAAATATATCTTGCCTCTGCACTTTTACTATTTACACTTATAACGTACAACCTAATATATTTATAACTTCGTATATTTGAACTCAACTTTTAAAACGTCACCATTTGTGGAAATTTTAGATACTAATTTATTGTGCCCAATGCCGCACAAACATCCACATTGAAGATTTCCCTGAATTCTAAAGGCTGTGTTATTGTATATACATATTTCCCATTTACTTTGCTGTATTTGTTAAAATGCTTGTGTGCATTGGTCGTATTCCACAATAGAGTGGTAGAAGCTAATATGTTGGATTGAGGCGTTAAAAAGTGAAATTGCATTACAAACGTGTACATGGATGACCTCACCAGAAGACCAGTTCGTTTTCTTCAAACTTCTATAGTGTACACATTTTTTTCTGTTGGAATTGAGTAAGGTTTGTGTTTACGAGCTGATTGGCTGTTCATTAAACATAGGAAATGAGTGATGGTTAGGAGAGGGAAGTGGAAAACTTGTAATCAACGCAAAGCCCCATCCCCTAACAATACAATTATGCTCACTCACAGCCTCGATGGCCAGTCCGTCAGTCGTGTACTCATTTTTCCACTGTAAGTTACAAGTAGTAGTTCATATCAGTACATCTTGTAATTTTCCTTACTTTTAGCAGATACACTTCATATTTATTTAGTTTTCTTGATGACATCAAACGAGCCATTTACTTATAATACTATATATATAAGTACATACTGTTGATTGGTAAGTGTGTTAGTCACTTATTTTTGTAAGGTTTGATGTATCCGTCTAGTGGTCCGTCTAGTTTCCCATTTGTAGAGCTGCTTGCTTGCACTAAATACATATAGGTTCATATTGCACAGCAACTGTGAACTTTGAAAAGCCTAATAACAGTATTAACTGCTTATTGTTGGAAGTAAGAAAAAGGAGGCACATTCAGATAGGGGAAAGTACAGATATTATTGTGCATTTTGTAGAGGCTGCGTGTACAGACATACGTATATGTGGTGCCCGCATTGGAGAGCGTATAGGGGAAACTAGTGTGCACAGAGATAGTTGCATAATGTATAATGTGAAAGTGTTAGTATGAAAGTTAGTGTGGTGGTGGCGGTGAGAGAGAAGGGAAGGCAAGGCAGGCGATGATTTATCGTACAGTTGGGGGCTTCCTTTGCCAATTACGATGGAGAAACGTGTGAATTTACTCAACCAAAAGACCCCACAAAAGTTCTCATCTCTCTTGCTACACTTGCTTCGGTATTAGTTAGCTCTACTCTTCTTCAGGATGCCCGTTCGCCTTTCTCTCTCTCTCTCTCATCTCTCTCTCTCTTTACTTTCCTCTACAATGCCATTCTTCTCATTCTCTATTATATTACATTACGGGGCAAGTCTGCACAGAAAGTAGAAAGACTTTTCGAAAGCAACTGTGTAGTAGTCAGGAGTCCTTTCCTTTGCTAGTAGCACTACTGAGTAGTATGTAGTATAAGGTAAAATGAGGCGAGCTAAAGACTAAAACTTAACTCTGAAATTGTTCGCTGGAAAAGTTATATAAATGGTTGTAGTTTAGTTAGAGACTGAATTGGATGCTGGTGGACGGGCGTCTTGTCCGTTGAAGAAGAATGAAGCGGAGGAGAGGTAGGGAAAAGTGCGTGTGGCCAAGCCACACTTATGTACTAGCAGACCAGACCACACGGAGCACACACCAGACCTGGCTTTATTTCCATTCAATTCAACACCAGCAATTTGTGCGAAACAGTCCCAAAGATACGAGTTTCGAGTCGAAAGGCTTTCTTTTATAGTTCCTTCTTGTACGACACTATTTTATAAGATTGCAGTGCACTAGTTAGTAGTGTGCCATATAACTACTGCTTCATAGAATTCTCTTTCTCTGTGTTCTGCCGTGTCTCCTAGCTAGTGACTCGCATGTATCTGTATCTACTGTTAAAACTAACAAAAGTAAGTCGAATAGTTCGAGAGAAAGCATCCATGGACAAGTTTCTATCTTATTGTGTCTAGTTTATTCCTTTTCAAGCCAAGCGAGAACTATCGCTATTGAATTCCTCCGATCTGAAAGTTGTGTGTGTTCCTTCTCTGATCCACATGGAGGCTCAACTATATCCAATTTTGTTTAATGATGTCTATTTATCTGCATTTATTTTTAGACTAGTTTATGAGCCTTTTCATGGAGAAAACTTTGTCTTTTCTGCTTCTCATGCGTAATATCTCGCTCCTGTCCCTCTCTCCATTCTCTCTGTGCTCTCAGTGCAGTAGGAACATGAAAGGGATGGAGAGAGAGAGAGCTGGGCTATTCTATATAGCGTAATGCAATTGAAACAGGAATTCTAGCGTATGCATCTTAAGTTTAAGTGTTATTGGGCTATTTGTTGATCTCATGTATCTTCACAAAGTTCTGCTTTCCCCTTACGAGTACATTCCCAAAGTTTAAGTTGTGTGCCTTTCCCAATTATCAGCGTTCGCACATAACCATGAAATCTATTTTGTGGCCGAGAATTTTGCCATCATCTCCATCTTCATATGTAGTTAGCAATATTATTAGCATTGGCAGCATAGCAATTTCTCGGAATTCTGTTTGTGACTGTCTACTAGCACGTTGTCGACTTCATCTGTGGATTTGTACACATACGTACGCGGGATGTAATCGCACCACTATAGGAATCACGCTCAGTTTCTGCTATGAATAATTTTTTATGAACTCTTCTTCGTATTTCTATGTATTTACTAGATCCATGTAGAGAGAAAGACAGGGACAGAGAAGGAAAGAAGTGGATGCGGGAGGAGTAATGTTGGATGTTCATCATATCCTTTTACATCCGTACTTGCTCTGGTCTCCCGTCATAAATAAATTCCGCAAAAGGCAATGAAAATGAAACCGGGAAGAATAACTGACTCTCTCTCTCTCGTCTCTCCATATACTTTTCCATTTCATATTCGTGGTTTTTCCTTAGCTACTTGAGAATTTGGCAGTAAATGTATAGGTATCTAATATTACATATCTCCATTCTAGTGTACTTTGCCATTATGCATGAGCAATGTGTGTAGTATGCATAAGTGTATTATGTACGAGTCTTCTCTGTGTCCAAATGGATTTTACACAACAACAGTGTATTCTTTGCAAATTCTCGAGTTACTCTTTAGTAGTTCCAGTGTAATACCTATGTTTATACACCCTGAGAGAGAGAGGAGTGGGGCGCTCTGGCTCCATGATTCATGTAAAGTTGCAACTAAAGGGGTAGCAGAAAACTTTTTATTATTATGTTAACTGAGAGTCGTGCTAAGTTAGCCGGAGATGCTACTTGTAGGAAAACAACAGCGTAACTAAATAAGGAGAGTTGAGTCGAAAACGAGACGACGGGCTATAACTTACTATATAACTTTCAAGTTACTACTTAATGCATAGAGAAGGGAAAAAACTTGATAGTTGACTTATGTAGTTTAGTTTGTAGTTGTTATGTACCACTATAAAATATACTCTGTGTGTGTGTGTGTGTTTGTGTGTGTGAAAGGCCATTGTGGAATAGTACTGTGTAGGAGACTGTGCATTTATAAGCTATTGTGTAGCCAACAAACCTCTTTCTCCACACTTAGCTGACTACTTGAGAGCAACCCAGAGTGTTGTAAAAGCAAAATTAAAACTAAACTAGATGCTCAGCGAGACAATCAAGACGACGATGTCTTTCAGTTTTGCTTCTCTATCTGAATCTATGTATTACATCTGAGGAAAAACCGTGTATCTTGTAATTGAATATGCTCCGTTTTATTAATCGCATGTAAGATAAGACTACTAAAGTAAGTGGATGAAATGAAGCGAAACAAAGTTTTCCATTCCCAACGAACATTCGTAAAGAGAAGATGAGACGAACTAAAGAACCTGGAAAAGTCTCAAATCACAAATCATGAGAATGACTCCTCGCCGTTGTAGTAATAAAAATATTTTGGGGAAAACAGAAAACCAGTTGCCAGATTCCAAGTACCTACCTAATGCTAAACTAAAACTATTGTACTGTTTTATACCTTGCATTTTCTGATTTTATTGCTACGCCGCTCCAGTATTTAAAACACTGCAACTATAAATGTATATTCAAGAATAGGTGTCTATTCTTCATCTTCGATTGTCGATGTCGATCGTTAGCTGTTAGACATGTAATACATACCA
>JABASC010001365.1:0-24284 GCA_019776185.1 Plutomurus gul | reverse complement strand
TCTTCAACTAACTTGTTCCTCGTCCTAATTTTCACTAGTGTGAAATTTACTTTTTAAAAATTAAGTCAGAGCTTAACATGATCGGCACAGACCACTATCGGCTATCGGAAAATTTTCTTTGTGCCGCTATCCAAGGTACAGTTTCTGCGTAGCGGTTATATTTATGAGATTCAAATCCCGTACCGTAATCCATGGACTGGCTGTGATATCGTCCTACAATCGGGCTCACTTCTGTTTTGAATATCACTATGCATTAGATAATGCACTACTGGATACAGGAGATGTCCATGTCAAAAGAAAATATGCTATGCTGGAATTGTTAATCTTTTGAAATAGGACAATAAAGACAATGAGTCGATCCACGTGTGCACTCGTGTGAGAGAATGAGGATGAGACTGATTCCATGATGATCGTGTTATCTGCATCCTGCTTAAGCTTCTGCAGGTGTCTAATTATTGCTAAAACGGTGACTGTTCAACTTTTGCAATGAGTATGAATTGTAGAAGAAGAAATAACCCGGAAGGAGAATGAAAGTGGTCAAGAGAAGAGCAGCTGCTACAGCACACAGAGCTACAATAAAGACGCCCCATATAAAAACGTATATATCAGTAGATGGACTGAAGGCGAGCACTGAATAAGCAGCAGTAGCAGAATAACGACGAGTGTGTACTACAATGATAGATAGGCAGCCTACTTTTACTGACGTTTATTTCGTCAATATCAAATAACATAAAAATAGAATATTGTTTGTAGTAGAAATATAATTGGCATATTATGTATTGTATTGCTATGGTAAGTAGGAGTTAAATATAGGATAGAGAGTCGATAATATTTATTTGAATAGTATGTATGTAATAATAATATAAATAACTGATATAGAGTCTACTATAGTGGAAAGTTTTGACGATAGATACAGATAATATATAAGAGTATAAGTAGGTATAAGAAGAAGAAGGCGATAGTTTATCTACGATAGAATAGTTACGCAGGTAGATGAATTGTGAGTGAGTCATTGAGTCATATTTGAGTCTTACCGATGCCGGATAATGTTGCCTCATCACTGCCACAATTGAATCCTAGGTTGACTTGCATACAAGAGGAAGAATGCATGGTCGGCTTACCTGAAATAAGATAACAGAATCACACGACCATCACATGTCACTTTCCTTAACAAGATCCTTTGTCTCAACGTATGTAACCCGAGTACCCAAATGCATACAAAGGAATGCATTAAACAGCAATTTCCTGCTCTTGACCTTGTTAGCTCTGTTGTCATATATTTATTAAGTATACATATATGTATTTATAGATAGACAAATAGATTCACATGTAGAGAGAGCAGTCAGTCGCTTCTTCGTAAATGTCCCTGCGAGTAGCAGTGAAGCTAACCTTTTCCCCAACAACCCATCCATCCTTTCAGCTGTGCCAGGACGACATAAAAACCCTCCCCCATCTCATCCATACATTCTCCTTTACATTTTTTAGTTAGTTCTGTCTCGTAATCGTTCACAGTAGTTTACCTCTCCCACTGCTACCACTTCATATTGTGTGAACTCTGTTCAGGGACAATTCAAACCTTTTAGCCAATATTTTTGTATACCAGTGTTCCATTTCATTTTAGACGTCTAAAATCCATTTTAGCCACACACTGTCTAAAAGGGTCTAAAATTGACATCAAGTGCCTTGAACAAGCGCTTGCTCAAATGGATACATTTTCATTTTGGACACTTTTGGACAGGGAGTGTGTCTATAGGCAAACACTGGATACGCATGTAGATTAGGAAATATTGCCAGTGCACGACAAAAGGGATGGCAGTATGACTATTTCTCATGAAAATTGAACTCCAGAGAGTACATTGTCGTGTACACCACTCATTCGTATGAGTAAAACCATATGTACTGTGTTGTAGGGTGGTCGGTGTGTGGGTGTGCTAGAATTCTGTGTTATTGTTATAGGGCAAGGAAGAATTTCGTATTCGAAATATGATTTCTCATCTGGTGGACTTTTTAGTGATAGTGATTTTAATGAACTATCTATTATCTTATTACAGAGTAGATGTAAGGCATCTTCTGTATGGACATAGAAATACACAGAGTGCTCATATTCAGTCATCGCATCGCCTTAATAGCACAAATGAAATAATGGTTAATACGTGTTTGTTGCACAAGAAAGGAATAAAGGGAATTATGTGAACTGCCATTTAAGTAGCTCACAGGGATAGACAGGCTCGCCAGCAAATATTACACGACACCGTAGAAGAGTAAGCAGGAACCTTATACAAGCTTGTAAGTATATACGGTAGTTAGTAGTCGAGAATTTCGTGTAACATTATGGGGGAGCCGTGTCTCTCTCTCTCTCTCTCTCTGTGTGTGTGTGTGTAGTCGCAGTCTCTCAGTCAGTGTGTTCTCTGTGTTCGAATTGCCTTTAAGAGAGTGAAATAGTGCAGACCTGAGGGAAGAACAGCCGAATATAATGGAACGACAGAGCAAAATAAATGGGACTATGCAAGCGTGAATCAGAGGAGCCATGGAAACAAGGGAAAACATTCCTGGTCGCCTGAAACTCTCCATTTCTAGTGCACACCGAGTCTAACGTAGGTCGTAGTGGTGAAATAAGCCCTTCTGCTGTTGTACACGATTCCCCTTGCCTCTCTCTCTCTCTCTCTCTCTCTCGTTCTTTCGTTCTTTCGCTGGCTGCCTTTCCCCAGTTAGCTTCATTCTTCCACCATGCACTCCTTTCGTTCGCTTCCAGTCTACTCATAATATATTAGCACACTACGACAATACTTATCTTTTTCATGTTTAGTTTCTTTAGTGGACTATAGGCACGCTCATTTGCCAACTTCACAACTATGCCCCTCTCTCTCTCTCGCTCTCAGAGTACATCGAGTAGTAGTTGCACAGCATTATGCATGTACGTATACACATTTCGAGTCAAGTTGAGAGAGAGAAAGCCTGTCTACTCTAGGGCTTTCTCCTTGCAATGAAGGAACGGGCGAGCAGTGGGCACAAGTGAAAACAGTGGAGAGGCACGGTGAATGCTTTGCTCTCATTCCTATTTCTGGTGAAGTGAACGAAGAAAGACACCCACGTAGACAAGCGGAGCAGTCCATCTCATTACTCAATGTATTCTGTATGTTCCACATACGTGTTTTAACTGCATGTAAGTCTGCTGTGTAACATGATAGAATAACATTCTCGCACAGTTATATGACAGACAGGGGTACTGTTGAAACAAATGTGAACCACCAACAGGGCTAGTCGCCTTCATGCCACTCACTCCACTTCACATTTTCACGATGTCTCCTTTTTGTTCGTGGCAGACCTTGTAGCACTAGTAATAGTGCTCATAATATTACAAGCGCGGCTTCAGTCATACACACAGAGAGAGAGAGAGAGAGAGACTACTTACAAGCGCACTACATTCATAGACTCAAATACACAAGTCAATCACTCACAGAGTGAGAGTGCACAGTGGAATCGGAGCGGGCAAGAGAGAGAAAGATAGAAGCTGAGGAGCTCCTTAAAATAGTCACTCGGTTTTCATTTGAATGTAAATACTCATCGCTGCCTACGGACCGTGCTGCACAAAGATGGCTGCAATACAAAACACAGAGTGAGAGAGAGAGAGAGAGAGACGGAGAGAGTACTCCTCTCATCATTTCCCCGCTTTGAGACTTTCCCCTATTTTCTCCATTCAGATGTCGTCCACTTGTCAACCACTACAACTTATGTACAACCAGCGTATGATGTGTCTACTTACAAGGCGCATAATAAACTGCAGTAATGTGAGTGTGGAGAATCTTGGAACGCATGTACCGAGTGACCCATAAGTCACGTACGAGTCAGATGAAATGGAAGCATTTGATTTTAATTATATTTAATAGTTGAACAGAATATACGCATTTATTAATTCATATTGTCTTGAACGTGTGGAGCACCCTGTGCAGTAGCAATGTGGTGAAACGGACCACAAAAGGCAAAACAGAATCATCCTATGCACATACAAATATTGTAAAACGATCGATCAGTACGACTGTCGTATAAAAATGTACTACAAAATACGACACATAAACAGACTCATAGTAAATTAACAATAATTGTTTAAAAAATTAAAATCGCAACTTTTTTGCATTCCATAGAATGTAAAAAAATCTGCTGAACATGACTGTTGGGCCACCCTGTAGAATAGTGACTGAGCGGCAGCAGCACCACATACGCTTAAAATACATCTCGTTCCTGCTTGCTTCCCTCAGACATTTGACTTGAGAGATTGTCATACATTCCGCGAGAGTGTTACAAAATTTAATAGAGACATACTAGAGGAAACATGAGCAGTAACTATTTCAGAAGAAGAAGAACTACTACCACTCAATACTCACCACTACCTACAATTGGCCAGAATTAAGCTGTGGCTTTTACACCACTCTCTCTCCCTATTCCTAGCTCTGCTTCTCCACTAGAAGTATATACCTCCTCCTCGTTTCATGTACAATATACACGTGCAAGTGGAGTGTCTGTGAGTGCCAACCGTCCACTCTCACACATTCCACACACACTGTACTGTAAATACCCTGTTCATCTTCAAAGTTCTATCTCCGCGTCATGAACTGTCTCTAGATTTACCAACCTCAACAACTATATATGCACTACTAGCACTTTGTTTATAATATTATAAAAGTGCTCATTTTATGTTTTCATTGCGCTAAAAGCCGCTAGGAGGATACAGAGAAAGTTTCTGCATATACAAACACAATATATTTATGCGGAACGCAGTTTTGTAGAGTAGTCTTCATACCAGCAGAAAGCAATATGTCTGCACACTGTGAACAGACACCAAAAAGTATGAACACAAGCTGTTCTGTACAAGCATAGACATACTTTTAGTAGAGCTTTCTTCCCAACATTGATACTAACCACAACTGTCTCTATGCATTATAGAATGCTGGAGAATATCTGTTTAGGCAATGATTGTAAATATACTTGTGCCCAGTGCCTTCGGTGCTGCTCAGCGCGACGACCATCTTTGCATGCAAAGGTATCCGATAACGACTGTCCGACTTAAACGAATGTCTTCGTATGGAAAGCGAAAATTATTGTCACTGTTAAAAACAAGTAAAAGAGTGTCACACAAAATAGTCGAATCGTAGTTGACTGTCAGACATTCGACCACGTAAAGGAGAGTCACACATCCATACTCTGACCCTCACCCTGATGACTCACAGATCCAACAACGGAAAAGAGAGTCAGTCATACAATAATCTCAAAGATTACTGCCCCACACACAAGCATCTAACACACTGTCTCAAAAATTTGGTGTACTTTTACGGTGTTGCATTGGTTCTTATTTAAACTAAATACACTTAGATATGTATTTTGGTGCTATTTGTATATTCAGTGTCATCACTATACAAATTAGCTTCATTTTGCTAAACGTTGAGTGTGAAATTTCGCGTAAAAACCAACGAAGTTTTAAAGAGTGACAGTCATTTGCGTTTTCCGTGCGCAGACACTCCTTTTCAGAGACAGTCATTCAAGCCTGACAGTCATTATCTGTATTCGCATGCAAAGGAAGAGTTAAATGGAGGAGAGGAAAATGATGGGAATAGGGTGATGGGATAGCGGGATTATGGAATGTGAAAGATTGTATCTATACACATTGTACAGAGTAGTTTATTTATTTCCCCGTTGTTTAGGTGCAGTAGATTAATAGGGAAATATTATGAGAGCTTTAATAAAAGTCATAGAGACAGGGCATAGCTACTGCCTAATAGCAGATCCAAAAACACATACTGTTGTTTAATTAGACATCTCTCTTGCGTTATGGAACATTTTCCTTGGCGCAAACCCCATCTGGGTCCTCCCAGAAACTCAAACAGCCCAGAAATTAAGTTTTTAGTCAGATGTTGTAATTAATCGTCTTTTGGCTTTCTCGCACTCTCACTAACAACCTCGTCCACTGTACTGAACATTGACGTACGGCGAGTTAAGACTTTACTGCTTATAAACGCATACAAGCTTCTTAAACAGCTATCATAAGTAGATACAGATACACGTAGTATTTTGTAGTCGTTGAGTAACACTGTATGGGATAGGTAGCACCATATATGTACAGCTACTACTACTATATACCGCGCATAGGTACTGCTGGTGCACAGACGCATAAGTTTTACAGATTAAATACAGCGCTTACAGTCACATATAATAGTAGACGGGTAGGAGAGCAACGGTGCATAGTAAGTAGTAGAACACAATGCCAAAGGAGGAGTACAAACATTATATTGGTGCATTAGGTGGGTAAGTGGTGAGCAAAGTGAATACAAGATGTTCTCCCGACAAGTCTTTCGATGTGCTACCTAATCTTCCTAATGAAGTAAAAGAGAAATGTTCTCCGAAACAAACGAGTTGCAAAGGGAACTCATGGAATAGTGTGTGTGACTCAAAGACCCACTCGAATGGCAGAGTATGAGACTTCATTGCTTTTCTCATAGTAAATCGTTGTAGGCTGGTGGTTGTTTTACCCATTGACTTTCGTAATTCTAACCAGATCGAGTATTTAGCCACACACACGGCAAACATGTCGTCCACTCGGCTTAGTCCGCCTTTCAGGCCGTTAGGTGTGTGGGAACTACAAGAAATTGTTTCCGCGTCACTTATCTTTGTCTTTCCAAATTTGTTTCCACGGTACTATTAGTATCTTCGAATAGACAACACCGATATGTCGAACGGGTGGGCAGTCCCTGCACCGTGCGTTCCTTTTACTATTCTCGAAATCTAATTAATGTGCAATAAGAAGCTGTCTGATAAACTCTTTTCTTACGTATACTTCCTTCGTTCTACATATTTATGTGTTTTCTTGTACTTATTTATACAAAACAGCATTGAATACATAAAAGTAGTACAATTCCCGTAATTGTGTAGAAAAATTCCCTCCATTAGACAATCAGATGGCTGATTGAGACAGAATTATTACGATAAACATCTAACTACTACAACATGGTATCAAAGTTCACCATTGCATAAAGAAAGGGAAAGATGTGCAGCATCAAACGGGAGAAAAGTGTACATTTTTTTCAATATTATTGCATAAATAATGACTGTTATATACAAACTTCCAGTAGGAAAAATTATTGTGACAGTAAAGCAAATGAATTTACTAGTAAATTCAAAGAAAAGTGTCATTAAATTTTTTATTTAGTAATCAGTTTTAAATTAACGAGCTTGTAGGTAGAATTCGGGAAAATAATTATTTGCGTCACAATATAGTAATTAGCGTTTTAAGGTTGAGAGAGGTTGTAGCTCTTGCCATGCACTAATAGCGAAACTAGGGATACTCTTACACATGTCTGCCATTAGAATTCCCGACTTGAGTCGGTTATTCCAAGCGAAATTCCTCAATAATCATTGATTGTGAAGTTTTGATGAAATAGGGAAACCTAAGCTAGAAAATAAATGCAAAACCTTATGGTAATTGCTACAGTTTGCTACAGTTTGATACAGTTTGTGCTTTTAAATACAGCTACGGAAAAAAGTGCCTAAAAAATTCACAAAAACGCAATTATTAAGCCAAATGTCAACGAAAATGAATTTTTGGTCACCACATACAATTTTTAAGGAATTTTTCCATTAATAAAACGTGAAAACCTGTTCAATGATTTTTTTCGCCAATTTTTAAATTTAGGAAATAATTTCTGTGTATTATTTTATATATTGATTACACTTTTGCCTTAGGCGCATTCAATTTTTGGCTCTAATAATTCTTGGTGTGTTTGTAGTTTGATACAATCTGATCAATTGTGTGAAAGTGTGGTTTGAAAATCCACGACCATTGATTGAACTTTGAACATTGAATTCGGTTCCTATTTACGTACAATTATGTGGTCCTTCAAGGAGGAAAAGTAGGAGATCTGAGCTATGAAAGAACTTTCTATAAATAGTAGGAGGTTTGATTTAGTAAACAGAAGTATGGGCTCGGTGAAATAGATATACAAATTAATGTATCTGGAATAACTTTCAATTGCTTTACTCGCGATTAATTGGTAATAATGGGATCATACATAAAATTGTAATAGAGTATTATTTGCGAGGCTCTAAAATGAATCTTAAAAGATGTGTAATTTCAGCCGCGGTAATAGCAGTCCAAAAACACACTGGGTAGTTAGTTGGGGATCAAAAATATATTCTTTATGTTTTCAACATTGCAAATCCTTGGTCGTGCCCGCAGCTAAGGATGCGTTTAACACAACGAAATCGGGAAATTGAAAATCGGTTGTCTGCTAAATGAATCGTAACTCAATATGGCAACATAAATAACCGTAGAAATAACTACCACTCCATCAGTTTTGTATATAGAATGTATTTGTATCTTGACTTGTGTGGTGAAATGTTCTTGTCTGATATTAAAAATTCTATTAGGTACTGCTACTCGTTTTCACCACCATCAAGAGCTAAGGTTATCATATGACCAGAGTTGAATTCTCATTCAAGCATCTCAAAGTCTACATTTTAGGAACTCTGCAGCAATACCATACTTCTGGTGAATATTGCTTTTCCAGTGTTTGTAAAAATAGTTGAATTGCTCTTCAGGGTAGAATATAAATAAAAAATTCAAAAGTTGTCTGTTGAGTGGAATTTCATACAGTGTACAAGTATTACAGTAGGTTCGTGCAAAGCAGCGTTATTTACTTTACTACTTACACACAAGTTACGTGTGTGGTAATATATGTACATATATTGATTGCTCAGCAAATGTGAATGATATTCGTACTGAAAGACGTTCTACTACTTACTACAGACAGTGCACAGTAACGGAATTACCTTCCAACAAACATTTAGGAGACAGCTCAAAGCAGAAGAAGCTATTACAAACATTGTCTAATTACTTAAGCAGTAGGCAAAGGTATATGACGCAAGTGTACTGTAATTGGCTGCATATTTTCAGAGAGCTCTCTTGATACATCGGAGGAATTTAATAATGAAATTTTCTTTACAAGGCCTGATATCCGACCACCGTACCACCACATCCTCCCCGTGTCTCGAAATGTAGATCTAAAACGTTGCTAAACTTTCCACCCGCATTTAGACATGTAATTTGTACAGTCCATGTCGTGAATCTAGTCTCTCTCTCTCCCTCAGTGTTTGTGTGTGTATACATTTTGAAAACTACCACGGAGTCACTGCTACTACATCACATTATTTGAATTTTTTATTTGTGCACATTTATTCGCTTGCTTCCCCATCCACAACAACTGATTTTAAATATCTACACACAAGATGTAATAGTTCTTAATTTTAGCAAATATTATTCCTACAATTTACTTACGTATCTTAAGAGATGTGTACGCTATTTTGTAATGAATTTTCCAGGTTAAAAATGATACACATTAATGCAGATGGCAAAGAAAGCGGGGCATTCAGTGACTAACAACATAATATGGCTATGTAAGCGTTCTGTGTGTTTTTGTGATAGAGAGAGTGAGTAAGAGAGAGAGAGAGTGGGAGAGAAACGAATAGAAATGGAGAAATACCTCCAACCAGACAGCAAGTGATGTAGCAGCAGCGGGGAAAGAAATTCTGTGTATCTGTGTTTAGGCAGGTAGTTATTACATCGTCTAGGCTGGCAGCAGACAAGATACTTGGAAGGGGAATCCAAACACGTACAACCGTTCCCTGTAATATTAACGTCGTCTAAATGGGCGAATGCTTTGAGAGAGTTGAGAGCAAGAGCGCACCGGTTCTTGTATGTTTCAATGTGGCGAATACTTTCCCTGAGAAAATCGTGCTGGGATAAAGAGAGAGAGAGAGAGAGAGAGAGAGAGAAGAAAGATGTGGCTGCTCCTCTGAAGAAAGTGGAATGCCAGGAATGACAGAGCCAGAGATACACGTACTTACATACACTTTCAAAGAAGAATGAGCCATAGCAGAACACAACGATGACTTATCTAACCTCTAAGCATAGAAGAAAAGTTCATCCGCCATTTTCTCTATTTACCGTCCTGAGGGCTCCGATCGAAATGGTTTAAGTCGAACCGACCCAAAATTACATTGAATTCATATTGCCACTTTCGAGCATCCTATTAAAGTGGACAGCGATGGTATTTTATGCTGTACTTAATCGTTCCCTGCTAAAACCAATTACCCATACGTTTAATTTACTGAAAACGAAGATCGTAAATGTGTTCCTTCTATAATTGGTGTCATTGTGCTAGCATTGTGATGTGTTGACATATTTTTAACTACGACAAACATAACTACCATAAATTAAGCGAGACCATTTAATTACTTTCGCTTTGTTAGCAAATATTAGTAATTCGTTCACTTTGGTCTACACCACAAAAGTCTGTACAGTTAGCTCGTAAAGGAAACTATTCTTGTGCTGCCAAAAATTGTATTGACTGAATAAAAATGCCTGAAATTTGACAGTTAAAACAAAATGTAAAGCAGAAATACTTCTAGTTACTGTCAGTGGGCTTATCATAAGAGACTTATTTATCATAAGGTTATTACCAGATCCCAGATATGTATGTCCCCCGAAACGTTAAAATATGTCATAAAAATCACCAAAATATGTCAAAAATATGTCATCACACAAATGACCTTTAAACTAACAATAAAATTTGAAAATATTTGACTAAAAATATTTCACTCGACAAAACAGAATATTTTCCCCAAAAAGTTTGCAAAAATCTTTCTTTTGCATCGGTAGGTAGAAATGTGTCGAAAATGTCAAAATATGTCCTAAAATATGGCAAAAATCTTTGAAATATGTCAAAAAACATATTTAACATGTTTCATATCAAAAAATCTAAAATATGTCCCAAAAAAACTTTTATGTATCAACTCACTCAGTGAGGTATGAAACGTAAATATGCCAACTCAGTAAAAATATGTTGTTTTATACATATCCGGGGTCTGAAGTCACTATGTAGGTATGGTCCCGTCTCAATCGGAGCTCTGCGAGTACACTCCAATGATTACAATGCAACTCAGCTTTACGTAAATAAACAAATGGGAGAAAGATCCCGAATTTCTTTATGGTCTTCGTTAAACGCTCAAATTACTTACTTGGCAAGACATTGGATACAAGCTAATGATGAAATAGTTGTGCTCACACACGCTCTACACAGATACAATTTAAAGATTGACGAAAACCGCTTGTGCGAGTGAAAGTTTTTTGTGCTGTACATAGAATGGGGAGCCAGTCTTACGGGCAGATTCTAAAGTCACACAAAATAACACGTAGCCTCGGTGGTCGTGTAAGCCGGCCGAAAACAGAGTGCATTTATTTGAAACATTAACCATCCTCCACAGACGTACTGGAAAATAAGGCAGCAGAAATTCAGCAAGGGGTAGTTGTGTGTGTGTGTGAGTGTGTGTGCAAGTGTATTTACTACCATGTATGTTACATTACATACATTTACTTTATTACGGAGAGAGTGTGTGTGAAGGTGTTCTTGTTTGCAGTATTAAGGCAGCCATCCATGAGGGAGTGAATTGAGGATGTGGCATAATATGTTCTTTAGATATTGTGTAGAAAGGACAGTGATGGAGAGGAAACCGGGCACCAGGTACGCAGCAGAACCGAATCCAGGCAGTGCACCGAGCACTGGGAACCCACCCACCCCGCAGCCACCACAACAAGAACAAACAAGAGCAACTGCAGCCAAAAGAAAGAGTAAAGCAGGAAGGAAAAGGAACCGGTGCCCAATAGCCGAATGCTCCTCTCTCTCTCTCTCTCTCTCTCTCTCACTCACTCTCACCTACCTTCTCTCACTCACTCTCTCCGTCCGTCCGTCCGTCCGTTCGTTCGTTCGTCCGTCTGCCTATCTTCCATCTACTATTCGGTCCGCACTTATGCATCCACCTATGCCACCATGTATATTATATATCTATGAGCACACACAGTCTATCGTTCCAACTAATGCAACGTTGAACGGATGAGTCCGTGTGCACAATTTTACAGTGAGACACAGTGAGACAGAGCGAGATAGAGATAGAGAGAGACCCATCAGCACAGAACATGGTTTTATGGGCTGGATTGAAGTTTACTTTGTATAGGGTCCTGACAGAAGTGTATCTATTGTGTGCACACTCTCCATCCGCCATCGATCCATCATTCGATAACCTTTATGTAGGTATGCACGGTTAACAATGAAATTATAGCAGGTCCAATTCAAGCAATGTGTTTGAGCGAGCGCTTTCAATGCGAATGTATGTGTCATGCACGTGCTTTTATACTACACTCTCATATTAAACAAGCTCGGAGGCTACATTCCAACTACTTTAACAGCACTACTACTACCTACTGTATTATTATTATTATAGAGACAGGACAGACACACGGCAGTCTAAGCCTGCACGTAAACACACATACTTTCATCATAACCTACTACATATAGTACAACTAGTACTGGCTTTTCTGAAGGATCAAAGACGCAGATAGCAGCGCCGTACTATTGTTACACGCTACTAAGCACACACACATACACACAGTAAGGAATCTACAAGGACAATTTTGTTTCTGTCGCGAATTTTCTACCTTATTGTTAGCAGGGAAGAAAAAATATTGGAGAAAGCACAAAAAATCTCACCTAAATATCACCACAGAGAATATAAGGCGGCTGCTTGTCATTACTATTATATTGACACAGTGTTCAAACTTATTACTTTACCACAATCGAACCACATAGAAGCCACTTTGTAATTGTAATGATCTCCAGTCCTTATGAATGGAGATACCATATTCTATTCTGTCAATGTGGATCTGAAGAACCGATAGAATAATAAAACTAACAGTAACGCTATGTCCTTAAAGTACCACCAGTATTATTTCAAACATTTCTAATTTTCACCACAATTCCTTATTACTACTATATGTATCTTGTATATAATTATTTAAGAGGAAATATGTTTCTACTGCGTTTGACTGCGAGCTACTTAATAATTCCACCATCTTCACTTATGCTCCAAACCTATCTGCTCAATAATTTAATTCTTTTGCAACTCATTGGTGTTGATTGAGTTAGCTCACTTATCAGCGCGTTTGTTTCATTCGTACGACGTGAATGCTGCTACTGCTCCCGTTTCACCTTTCTCAACATTTCTCAATCAATACTCTGGAACACAAACTTGGCCTGATCCACAATAAGATAAAGTGATTAGGCTTTCCGCCAATACGGAAGGAAGACTCGCGGCCATCTGCATAATTACAATATTTCCGATTGTACGCACGACACGGAGAGAGGCAAACTTTCTCCAAGTTGTAACTTTCCCAGACCGGATTTATTGCCGTCGTCTCATCTTCCCGTAATTATACGGTAATTACTGTTATCAACAGTAATAATAGTTGCAATAGAGGTAAGTCTAAATGTTAATAATAAGGAAAATAGTACGGATCAAATATTAAGATTGCTCATACAGAATGCGCAGTGATTGTAGTTATGCAGCGGTCGACTGTGATCACAAGAGAGCTTCGTGTTTGTCCTAGAATTACACACGGAGAGAAGTGAATGGGCAGACCACAGTTAATGTATGTTATTTAATGTGTACCCTAATCTCACAATTACATATATAAATAAGCCACTAGACAAATCTAGAAACGATATGGGTGCTTAAATATTTCTGGAGAGCATAATATAGATTCTTAGCTATGACCAGTGGTTCAAGATCGTTTTCACAAAAAAAAAGATTTCGGTAGCAACGGAAAGCTGGTCATAATGGAATTGTATCTTAATCGAAAGAAGCAATATGAAATTACTATATTGTGTTCATTACTGAGAATGACATCGTCCATTCCCAGAGCCTTATGCAAGACATCACAGTAATAACATAGCGTAGTAAGCAGCTCAATTACACGAAGAGAGAGAGAGAGCGAGTGATGTCATTAGAAACTATAGTTCGTCGTCAAGGAAGATTTTTTCATCTCACAATTAGTGTGCAGAGACCTGGCCAGGTAGCCATTATTTAAGCAAGCAAGCAAGCAAGCCCTACTGGGATTATTTACATTGGCCCGGCTAGATTTTTAATGGTAATGATAATTAAACTGGTACAGAATATGACAGGCGTAGTAATGCAGGTATGTAGAAGTAGAAGTAATACATAGTAGTGGTACTACTGGCAGTAGTGGCAGTAATAGATGAGAGCTGTGTAGTGCTTTAGGTGAGTGAGTTCATATTGAATAACATACATAGTGCTCGTGGTGGTGGTGGTGGTGGTGGTGGTAGTAGCAGTAATAAGTACCTGCATGTAAGGAGCTTGGCTGGAAATCAGAGTATGAGTATAAACACATGCAAGCACGTCTGAATTCAAGTTTATGTACTTTCAACAGTGACTGCGTTTTGTGGAAACTATATTCATGTTCGAAAGAGAATACAATAGAGTTACAAGAGTGAGTGAGTGAGAGAGAGAGAGAGAGAGAGAAGGGGAAGAGAGAGGAAAGGCTGGGGAGCGGAGAGAGTTCGAGAGAGAACCAGCTGGTGCCTGGAACGAACTCTCACTTTGCTATCTTATAATCCTATCTTTCTAGAGCTATGTATTATTAGGGTTCTTTTACTTCACTACTACGACCATGTATGCACTTTATACACACAGAATTACCAACACAACAGAGAGCACACTAATGCGGCACACTGACTGGGCTCTGCACATATTACTATATACCAGAGAGAGAGAAAGAGAGGAGTAGCCGTGCTTACGAAACTTCTTCTCACCACATAGTATACATGTACAGTGCTACAATGTATTACACGTAGTAGTAGTAGTTGTATTAGACTCCACTATTCCTATAATATACATAGACACACAACTAGCAGTACTGTATTAGCTTCCATGCTACGAAATGTTCCTTTTCTTACAATTTACAACTTTGGAACGTGCTACTTCATAGCACACAGGCCGTAGTCAGACAAAGTCATAAGTACACACTTTCTACTGGTCATTCTCTCTTCCTTTTACAATACACATACGTGGGTCCTACTCTTGGTTACTGTAGTTGTATGTGCAGTGGGAACATGGTCAGAACTGCTCTACAGCTCTGACTTATTGTTAGTCATTTCGTATCCTCTGAACATACAGAGTTAAAACCTTCTCGCCATCCGTCCCACACGGAAACATTCATCTACACTACACAGTACTCCTTACCCATAGGTTTCTCCCTTTCCAATGGAAAACTTTGGCAAGTAGCTCGCATAAACTGTGACCGAAAATGTATCACCCAAGCTAATCTAAAGCATAATATTCATATTTGTGAAAAGGAGTCTACCCCTTTAATAAAAGATGGGAAAGAAAGCAAAATAGTTTCACTGATAAATTTCGAATAGCCATTTGTATAGGAAGAAATTTGCTCGTTTTGGGCAGTCACCGAATTGGTGGATGGACGCGTAAGGAATCGTAGAGAGAATTCTTTGCTGTTGTCTATCATTGACGTACGACGTAAAAGCAGCAGCCGAGACTTGAAAGCAGTGAAAGCAAATGTCTAACGACGTCTGCACACAGCCAAGTCGCGCTTGGTATACCACAAATATGGCTGGATACTAACAATAAGATATTTTGTACATTAGTACGAGCTTTTGGAGTTTAGGACAGCCAATGCTTCCACTGTACGAGTAGTAGTCTGACTGCTATACGAAGAATCAAGAAAGGGAGTGCGCACAGAGCCTACTCTAGTAAATATATAGGTAGGTGTAGCAATACGAAGGAACGATAGACGTGTACGTCTAATTCCTCGTCGTCTGTGAATAATTGATGCACAGACTTGACACAAGACATATGGCTTTAGACAGTGGTATTATGTTGGTGGCTGTGATTCAATTCTATGAGCACAGAGAGAGAGAGAGAGAGAGGAGTCAATGTGGAAATACTACGAGGACATCGCGTGATTTTCAGCATGCTACACGATAAAATTCTATGCGTAGAACAACGTCATCTATACCTACATATACTTTGTACATTCATATACAGACTAAGTGTACAACATTGCAGGTAACTATAATATGGATACTACTCTGTACGATTGTAAGGATACTTTCGCTGAAGTAGTCAAGGCAATTGGTTTCTTGATTACTTGATTCCATTTAGAAAGTACTGACCGACAGACTACGTTTTGAAAGCACGACGTTGTCTGCCTACGTACTGCGTGTATTGCATGCAAGATCTACCCTATTTATTGTATTCATTGGGAGAATACACAACTTTGGTACTTGTGCGAAATTCAGCCTATATTATGAACTGAACTGAACAACTGAAGTAACGGATGTCAAATTGTGAGAACGAGTTTTTCTCATTGTCACTGTACGTGGCAGAGACCATTCGTAGGTGGTAATAGTAGAGAATGTTCAACTGCATCCAAGAACCTCTCTGAACAAATGTGCTGAAAATGAAGCTCGCACTTGCAAATGGTAGAAATAAATGAAATTATTATGTGGTATTAAAAAGAGTGCCGTGGCAGTTTCATTAAATTGGCAAAGGTAGACTGAGAACTAGGACTGGGTGTTTGTATTGCACGTATTGTAAGTAGATTGTGCAAGTGTGATTGTTGAAGTGTGTGTGTGTGTGTGTTGAAGGGGACACTGGAGGAGGTGGATTTGAATAATTTTGGCGAGACAGGTGGTGGGCAATTGGCTGTGTACACTTATTGGAGAGGAGATTGCCAAGTGTACTATGTGAGTGTCCGTGTGACTAGGAACACGGTATTGCTGTGAGGAGCAGAGAGCAATTCATGAGACTGAACGAAAATTGTATGGATGGCAATTGGGGAGATTTTAATCGGGGAATACGTAATGAAGTGAATGAATGGATGGATTGCACTAGGGACTTAGAAAGGGCACTAGAAAACTGGAGAAAGTAGACAGAAGAAAAGAATGAGAGCGAAGAGAGAGAAAGAGGCTTTGTTTACCTGCTAAACGAAGAGCAGACATCCGCTGAAACTCGGGTTCTTGGAGCCACTTCCACATTCTGCGAAAAGTTTCTCGTCCCGACTTCAGTTTGGACCATGGCTTAGGATTACGGAGAAGGTCAGACAAAGTCCCTTGAGACCTGCACAAAACTCTTTGGGCGAATATTGCTTGTGGTATGCTGTATCTCTTAAGTTCAGCACTGATTCTGGCTGCCAGTTCTTTGGTATTAATTTCTTCCAGCTCCCCAGAGCCGGAGACGGAAGAGCCACCACTATTTCCTGAGCCAGCAGGTATGGATGTCAAATGTGTAGCAGATTGACTAGATTGGTTCCCGCCGCCGCCTCCACCCCCGCCGCCGCTACCACCACCACCACTGACAACGGCACTGCCGCTCCCTTTGATGGCAGCTGAGCTGAGGACGTTCAGATGAGTGACGGAGCTAGCGGCTTGATTGACTGCAGAATGTGTGTGACTTATATGTGGATGAGTGTGGGAATGGGTGTGTTGGGCTTGTCCGCTCAGAGACACGTTCGTTTGTTGTTGTTGTTGCTGTTGTTGTTGTTGTTGTTGCTGCTGCTGCTGCTGTTGTTGTTGTTGCTGTTGTTGCTGCTGCTGCTGGTGGTGTTGGGAATGGTGTTGTGAGTGAGAGGTGACGATGGTTTGAGAGGACAGACTCGCTCCAGCCGGAATGGTGGTTGCAACGAGTGGCGAGGAGGACATGACGACGGACATGGGACTGGAAGTGGGAGGAGACGAGGCATCACGATGAGTGACGACGACGGCGGTGGCCCCCGCCAGCGGCGGAGAATGATGAGATGATGAATGCGGACTCATGGCAGACAGTCCGTTGGGCATGGTGGTGGTGAGGGAGACTCCAGTGGCGACACCGAAGCTCATGGAATGTGGGGGCGGGGAGGAATGATGAATTGAACCGGCGGGTGGACTCAGGGATGGACTGTGACTACTGCTATGATTTTGGCTTTGGCTGTGACTAATAGCACTCATGTTATGACCATGACTATGGGAGGAAGATGTTTGTGAGACCCGGAGCTCTCCATTGGAGGTGACCGAATTGTGCGGCGTGGAGGATGGGGAGGAGGTTGGAGTACTCTGAGCATTGACACTGGCTCCCGAGTACGAGTCATACCCGTTGGGAGAAAGAGCTTTGGGCGGGGAGTTGAGACCGTTTTGAGAATAATGATGTGGAGAAATGGATGGAGAGGGTTGATGAGACATTGTCATTCCGAGGCCATTCGTGGGCGAGGAATAGTGGGGCGGTGACATTCCCATCGAAGGTAATTTGTCGTAGGAATAGGGCGAGTTGACTCCCAGTCCCAGGTTGCCCAGGCCATTGTTGTGCATGACGGTGAAGGAGCCAGCCACATTGCCGGCGTGTCCATATGAAAATTTATCGGACATTGTGGAGATGGGCGGGAGCGGTTGGAGGGGGGTCAGGGTGGCATACTGTGAGCTGGAAGTGCCCGGACTGTAGCCGGCGGGTGAAAGTCTTCCATTGACCGAACTGAGAGCTTGGTAGCCGTGTTCAGTCTGAAGGCCACGAAATTCCGAGGCGTCAATCATGCTGGCCACAGACACTGAGATTCCTGACGTGGGCGACAACTTTGGACTGAGAAGCTGAGCTTCTTCGCTGGAGTCGTCTCCGCCTGCAGGCACTATCACCGTCAACGTGGTCTCCCCATCGGTCACTGACACTGTTTGACTCTTGGACTCCTGGAGCTGTGAGTGGTGGGGGGAGGAGTGGTGGCCGCTCTGGTGACTGGTGGAGTGGTGATGACTAGTGGAATGGTGGTGACTGGAGTGATGACTAGTTTGGAGGTAATGATGTGTGTTGTGGTGGTGGTGGTGGTGGGAGGAGGAGGAATGGTGATGATGTTGTTGTTGTTGTTGTTGTTGGTTGGAATGATGAGATGTGTTGTGTTGTTGTTGTTGTTGGAGGTCGGTGGGCCCTTGACTCGATGGATGCGAAACTGAGGAAGGGATTTGTGTAGGTGGAGCGGAGGCAGTGAGTCTGAGGGCTGACGCTGCTTCCGGTGAGGACGTCACCGACAGATCCTCTGCAGCTGTTTGCAGTTCCTCTTTCACCTGGATCCGGTGCAATGTAATGTGTGCACTTGCATGGTGAATATTACTCACACTGTTAGTTGCACTGGAAATATGACTAGCACTATTACTAATATTTGTACTTCCAACCCCACTTGTACTCGAGCTGTTGTTGTTATTATTACTACTACTGCTATTATTGTGAGCTAGCGTATGTTGCTGTTGTGTGGAGTGTTGATGACTAGACGAGAGGGCTGAGTGAGATGGATGTGAAGTCACGACCAGCACACGACTAACTGAGGAGCAGGAAGCGTTGGCAAGTGCTGTAACTGCCGGAGAGGAATGGAGAGAGCCGGAGCGGGCCCCTGCCACTGACACCATAGAAAACACTTCTCCGGCCCCAGAGTGGCCGCAATGAGTCCCCAATGCATTCAAACTCCCTCCCACAACTGTCGTTCCACCAACAACTACTCCACTACCCAGCAGTCCATGAGCATGTGAATGATGATGAGTTCCATGATCCTGGTCTTCATCCACTTCCGCCAACTCTTGCCCCTCGTCCATCTCGTCGATTTCTTCACCGTCCTGGTCGTGCACATTTTGCTCGCATTCCCGCTCATCATCTTCCAGATGATGATGATGGTGGTGCAGGTGGTGGTGGTGGTAGTGTTGCTGCTGCTGCTGTTGTTGTTGTTGTTGCTGCTGCTGCTGCTGCTCATGATGATGTTGCAATTGTTGCTGTTGTTGGGACTGTTGTTGCTGTTGGTGATGATGATGGGAGTGAGAGTCGAGTCTGTGATGCTGTTGTTGTTGTTGTTGATGTTGATGATGATGATGATAATTATTGGTTCGGATGATTGTATGGGTTTCCGAACTAGAGGCAATCATTTGTTGGTTTTGGGCAATATGAGACGCAGCACAATGTGTCTCGTCTAGTCCGCACTCGGTGTCCACCTCCTCACCCAACATTTCTGGTTCTACACTTTCCAGGCCCATTTCCTGCTTGTAAACTTTGTAGTCTTTGAGCACCCTCTCTTCCTCGCTTTCGGCGACTAGGTGGTCGGCCGCCAATTCGTGCTCGTCTTGCGTATGGTCGAGCTCTTGTTCCACCACCTCACCATCCTTATCACTTTCATGAAGAGGACCACATAGATCACTTTGATCTCCACGCTCTTCGTCCGACGTGGGTGAGCATTGACTGGCACTGTCGTAGACGGTCACCGTCCTGTGTCGTCTCTCCCGTAACCGCCCACCACCTGAGTACAATTCAGAGCTCAGCTCAGAGTTCAGGTGATGAGTCAACTGGGCTAGCTGAGTGTGAGTGATTGTTTGTGTGTGACCGATGTGAGCTCCGCGAGCACCGATGACCACCACACCGGAGGTCGCCCCTCCGCTGTTCGGCGACCCTGAGGTCGAGTAGCTGGCCACCTGACCGCCATAGTTGCCCTTGGCAATGACGTTCGAGTTGATGGCACTGTGGGAGTTCCGATTCCGGCGACTGTCACTGGTGTAGGCACTCGACGTCTCCTCACTGAGACTCAAATTGTCACTGTCGTCCAGCACGTCCTCATCGTCGTCACCATTGTGGTTCTCGATCTCGATCTCTACCCCCACACCAACCTCCACTATTTCCACCGCCCCCACAGACTCTGGATTCAATTGCTCAGAGTCCAACTGTTCTTCTCCCAAAGTTTCCAATGTTTCCATCACAGCCAATTTTCATTCTTTCACATTCATTCTGTTTCATTCACTTTTTCCGTTACTCCCACAAAAACCTAGTAGCACGAATTTCAGATGATGATGATGATGAGTCAGCCGTTCTATGCTCTTCACTGCAGATCAGTTCCTTTTAACAGACAAATCTGACAGAATTTTCATACTCAGTACATTATACTTTGTGCTATCACTCTTTCACTTTAGAACGATATGAAGAAGCTCTTCTGAAAAGATTCTCCATTCACCAATGTGAAAATTCATTCACACACACAGAAATGTAGCAACTCATGCTTTCAGAAATGATATGACAATTTTTAATTTTGTTATTGTAACTGCTTGCATATAAATATCGATTAGGGCTGCATATTGTAGTTTGTGGTACGTAGTAAATACATGTAAAGGATTCTTGAAATGTCGAACGAGAGACAGACAGACAGAGATAGGGAGAGACAGGAACTTTTCTGCTATTGAAAAGTCGTAGCTACTTTTATTGCTTTGGTTATTACAGAAAGAAGAATGGTAAGTTGTCCTTGTAAGGTAGTTTGCATAGTCTAAGTAGTAGAGGCAAATATTCTCCAGAAGAATCTGTGTTTGTGTGCGTGTGTGATGCACAGCTTTGTCAATGGCAATGCAATGTCAACGGAGTACGTCACAGTTACAACAACAATAATAATATTATTATTACAGTATGTTATTATTAGAACAACTATTGGCTTGTAGTGGTGGTAAAAAATGAATACGATGATGATGATGATGATAATTAGTGAAGGGTAGTGGCTGTTGTGCACAGTTAACAATGACGAGTGGATTTTCTGCCAAGACAACTATTTTCAGAAATTGTTACGAGTGTTGATGAATTTGAATGGCTGACACTGACTGCTACGAGTCGTAGTAGTAGTGGAGCATCATGAGCACAACAGGGCCAGCAGCAGATCATATGACGACAACCACTACGTGTATGTGTGCATGTACGTACCAAGTGAGTGTTGTAGAACTGCACAACGGAAATGTATGCAATTGAAATTATAATTGAAGAGAACGCGTGCTAATTTATATAAGGCAGATGGTATTATTATTGGATAATTGGAGAGTAGAAAAATTGAATGCCGTTATAAAAATTGCAAACACTGCTTATAGTAGTAGAGAAGCGATGTGAAAACGTAGCCGAGACACAAATGCATTCTCTCTGCAACTGTGTACTTCTTTGGTATGTCGTCTCGTGCTGCACACACACACACACACACACACACTCACACTCACTCACTCACACAATAGTTACGCTTTCGTTGTACGTGTGCGTACACTTTGTCAGCCAGAGAGATTTCCAAAATGTCTTGGTCGTATTCGCGATGACACGAATTATTATGACGAGAGAAGGGGTGAAAGTTGACAGTGATCACTGCGTAACTGGAAGTATGTTAGTGTTGTTGTTGTTTTGGGTGAATGAGTGATTTTGTGGGGGTGGTCACCAGTGACAACAATGACTCGATGACCGAAGAGCAAGTCCATGTTGATGAATTTGGGAGGAGGAAGGACTAGTATGAAGCAGTGTCAGTATAGTCCATTGAGTTCCTATTGCACTCGGAGAAAGCTCCGACAAAACCGTCTTCGTCCATGTTCTCGCTCTGACTCCAAAAGATCCGAATGCGCAGGGACTCGCGCAGCTCGCAACGCACCTCTCACTTGGCTATCCACTTGGGCCAAGGGTGAACTGATATGGAGTCCGGGTGCTCGGATCCCTGCCCAGTCCTCCTCAACTACCCGAAATACCCGAAGCTCGACTTGTCGACGGACCACGTGACCAACCCAGACTGCGGGAGCCGTCTTTCCTTTCAAGTTTCTCCATTGTCCCACAGTTTTCCAAGGAGTTTACACAGACGGAGCTCACCTCTCCACTATCTCACTCTCGCGGACTTATTAAAACCAGTCCCCATGGGCTTCCTGTCCGTACTTCATAAAATAACAGACATCACACACACACACACACACAGTCGTTCGTCTCTCTCGCCAACCTTATTCTGAATCCACACACTTGTAATATTTCCAGTTTTCTCGTTCACGACCACGGACGCCCTCCTTTTCTCCTCAGCACTATTTACAACTTAAATGTTGGTGACTAGCTGTATTCCTCCTAAGGACAAAGTCAACTGGAGTTGACTCCTTGACTCGTTTCGCTTTTCTACTTCTACTCACACAACTCACAAAATCACAAACACACTGCATAAATACAGCGTGGCATCACCGACCTATTCATCATCTAGTACATAATATGTGTACGTATATTGTGGCGACCACCTTTCCCATCCAACGGAAACGCAACTCTTGTCATGGGCAATGTACATACTGCACAGAATTCCATTCAGAAAGAGAGAGAGAGAGAGAGAGAGAGAGAGTTGGATGGAAGCGTCGAGTTCTTCAATTTAGTATATGACCCGCACAATGCACGCAGGGATATTGTTAGGGATGACATGAAGGAACACAGAACATATACAGGGAACACAAGGCACGGAGTCCTCGTCATTTCATAGGGTGCGTACTTTGAGGGTTCAATTCACTCAACGCTCAGTGTTGTTGGCAAGGCTTGAGAGGAAAAGTACTCTCTATATCGTTCCCCTTTTCCACAGAAAGTGAATTACCTTACGTGTTATTATATTGTGATATAGGTAGGCCCGTAGGTAGTTCTGATATGAATCTCTATTAAACATCTATGTTTATATAATCGTCAGAGTGTCACACAGTGCTAAATATCTAGAAATTGGTTTGCTTGCTGGCCCTCTCTGAGGCTTCCTTCATATTACTAATATATAGGATGTGCAGTTGTGTGCCTGTGCTTGTCTCTAATTCTCTGACCCTCATCCCCGTTTAATCTCCCTTTACCTACATGTATTATTTTGCATTTGTTCGTACACTAATACTTTCTTCATACCCACTTTAATTATGCTTTGCGTAGTCTTTCTCTCTCTGTCTATCTGTGTGCTTTTATTTCTTCCCCCTTCTATATATGTAAGTATATACGCAATATGCATGAAGCCTGGACAAGACTGGGAAAACTTTGTGCTTACAGTCAGCCTTTGAATTTAGACCATTTAAAGGTTGTAAACACATGCACATAAATTACGGGCTACGTATACCGTTTCTCCTTAAATCACGTATGATTAGTACGTACAGCCTCGCCGGTTATGCAAAAACTATTTGAATACTGTTTTAATAAATAATGTGCTCAGCAGACTGGAAAGACCAAGGTAACAACACTAATAATGTATAACGAGACTCCAAATTGCACATTGAACTTTCATTCGGGTGTCACGTGGTAGTCTGAGAGATAATGTAAAATTTCATATCTTTGAATGTTAATACAACTTTATGAACATAAGTGTACACCATTTGACATATTATGCATAAAATGGAATAAACTATTTTTATTTTGTATAACAATGAAACAATTGGTAATATAAAAGCAATTAGGAAACATTGAATGCGCAAAGGCATATTAAATAAATTTTCAATTATACATTGCCCAGGAAGAACAAAAATTGGGATTAATCGGTATCCCTGCCGGGGAATTGTTAGGTATCCCAATGGGTAATGGCAGAGGTATTTCAAAGGGATCTTTAT
>JABASC010001364.1:0-24307 GCA_019776185.1 Plutomurus gul | reverse complement strand
TGGAATGAGTTTTAAAGAATACGTTAATTATTTATATGCCGCATTCAGATAAATGATAATATCTACTTTATAAAATTGAATCATATTTTCATTGTGTTTGCATCAAAGAACACTCTTCCATGAATGTATATTTATTAATGTTCATAATGTATCGTTTTTATATTTATTATGAAATTAACTCGGGTTGACTGGTTTTATAATAATAATTAAATTAAGCATATAGAAACAAACAATAAATATACATTCTGGTTGTATGTACGGTTTTTCACCATAGATACAAGGGATACAACCGTATTATTTGAAATTCCAAATCTGGGACTCGAACAGTGTTCTATCATTTAAAAAGTAGTTTTGATCAGGTTAACACGCATGCACTTTCATGTTTGTTCTATTACTAATTAAGTGTTGAGCATCATGTTTACATTTTGAGGATGTCATAAAAGAAACCGAAACTGTGGGATCGACACATTCACTGTCATAAAACTGCTACGCATTATCAAAGATGGAGTTAAGGAATTTTCATTGCAATATATTTCAGAAATCATTCTCCAGTTTTCCAGTCGAGCCCCTTTGTTCCTTCAACAGAGACAAAAAGCCACACTGCAGTGACCAAGTTAACGCGTCCTAACGAGTGTCGATATGTCGTAAAATATGAAATTTTCTCGTCATTTGGATTTAGTATCTTTTATAGTACATATTTATATGACACTATCAAGCTATTTGTGTGCCTAGTCTCCTTATCTACAGTTGACTACCAAAAGTTTGTAAAGAAACCTGAGTCTGTTGATATTAAAATATGACACTCAACAGCAATTATCATCATTAATGTATGCATTCTATATGATGGTACATAAAGAGATATACTTACTGTAAGTAGCTGCTACAAAACGTGATATTGGTAGTAGGGAATTTTCTTGTAGTAACCCGCTTTCTTCTTACGAAAACGAAAGTCCCACTATCTAGAGAAGAAGACAAAGGAAAAGTCATTGCTCAGAAAGGCCGGTTGTCATTCAAAACGAGTGGCAATTAGAAGATGAGACAAAGAGAGAACAAGAGCCACTACTTTACTCTCTGAGAACAAGTAAATGGAAAGAACGATGACAATTAGAGGGACAAAGTGATGAATCAGATGAAATTAAACCATTCTTATGGAAGTTATGCGCTGAAATGGAAGTGTTAAAATTAATCTGATGAATGAATGAAGAAATGAGATCAATTTGTGGAAGCTACACCGAAAAGCACATTGGCAGAGCTGACATTACGAGTAACTATATTTATATCTAAAAATAGACCACGTTGATATAGTCTCGATCCCCTTGCTTGCGTACATGACAGACATCGTGTATGAAAATGATGCTGGATTTCGAAGCGAGAGAATGCCGATTGCTCATCAGCTCATCTTCTATCTAGTTTACCATATCAAGAAAAGACGATGGCAATCTGAGTAATGACTCATTGCATGTGAGTCATGGCGGCACTAGTTTCATGTCACACGTATTTATTCTTAATGTGTTCTCTCCATTCAACGATTCGATTCCCAAATTGTTACAGAGCAACCAGTACAGGAAATTAAGCTCTCTCTCTTTGTACAAAACCACGGAAGAGTGGAAAAACAGTGAGGAAAACAATATTGGCGAGTCGTGTGTGCTTTTCAAAAGAGAATTTGTTTGTAATCGTCTGTGTACTACGGCTGAAAATATTCAGGTACTATTATGTTGCTGTCGTGTTGTTGCCGTGGTTGTCTAAGGAGGAATTTGTGTCGGTTAATAATATTCATAAGATATTGTACAGCCAAGTATGCGTGTAATTTGCTAAATCATGACGACTATCACGCTCTGGAGCTATAGTCGCTGCAACTGGCCAACTACAAGCGTTAAAAAGATGAGTCAACAAGATAAAGGCAAGACAAAGCAAAAAAAGCATTGACTTGAGTTTAAGTTAACCAGAAAACCTGACAATGAGTCTTGAAGATGAGTTGCAGTAAAAACTTCAAAACAATTTAAGATAGCTCGCTTCGTCTTCGTGTGGGCTGGCTGACAATGAGCTTTGTTGCTTGCAGATGCGTGTTAAATAGATGGAAGGAGAAGTAGAAGGGAAATGAGAAAACAACCGAGCACAGACTGGAGCAACACTTACATTAGTTACTTACTATAGATATTTATTTACTACTTGCTGCCCTGCCATTCTTTTTGAGAAGAGGAGTATACTCCGATCTACCTGCTTCGTCTACCAACAACACACATCCGTATCTACTTACGGTGCATCATCCATTTCTTTTTCTACAGGCCATGCAAACTATTACTCATCATTGTGTTTCATGTAATTCCCTAAAAGTGCCATCTTTAGTGTCTCTGAACGACACTCAGTCAGTCCATTCCTTCATCCCTTATCATCATTTAGATTAGAGCCAAAAGCAATTCCTTCGGAGATACCAGTTTCCGTAAAAGTTACATGTTTGTAATTCTAGAAATCGTTTTTCACACAGCGACCACTATAGGAATGACGCTATAGTAGAGACAAATATTTGACAGGTTGTCCAAATGATCATTATTAGAAAAAGTTTTATTAGAGCACAAATCTTCAGTCACTGACAAAAGTTCAGCATGTAAACGAACTTAAGCGATGGCAAGGAATTTTCATTTGCATATTTTCTGTGGGAGTAATTAAATACACGAAATAGAGTAAATAATTTGCACGCTGTGTTGTCTGCATGGATTCTAGTCGGAAGAGCATGTTGATAAATGTTATGCATAAAATATAGATAGTAGGAGTGAGAAAGGGTTGCGAGTGGAAGGCGAACAGATTTATACGTTGCATAAATGCAATGAGGTGTGAGAGCAACATGTGTATTCTTCTTGTTGTACAGATTTTCAGTCAAGATAAAGGCCCTACTTAACATTTTTAACTACAACATAATATTTATCATGAATCAGTTTATGTTTCTGTATGTATACCCAATCGTAACTCTTTCCCTTACAAGAGAGAGCGAGAGAGAGAGCGAGAGAGAGAGAGAGAGACAGAGCAGCGCCCTGAACATAATATATACTTGTAGGTACACATGAAATGCAAGAATGTTGTTCCTGCAGGATCGAATTTGTTATATCTGCACTCACACCTCGTTCGGCACTCTTCACTCCCCACACATAGTTGGCAGGATCGCTGAATACCTAAATAGGAATCGTGTATTTTATATGTACTTTCCACCTCTCCAAATCACACATACAATGCTATAGTACGTACTAATATCTGTATGCAATGCTAAAGGCTTTTGATTACAGTGGACTTAATATTTCCATGACTCCTGTAGACACCACATTAACTGACTTTGCATGGAAACAGTGCATGCGAGAAAAGTGAACACCGAGCGTCGGAGATCACCTTTCTAGATAGCTGTCAATAATTACCCACTATTTTAATACCTACATACATACACACACAGACACATTTTATGCTTGGTTGGTATTTTTATACGATTATTACAGAGCTGTCGACGTGATTGCATCACGGAGGAAGGAAATTCTCTTGTGAATCACATGGGAAACCAACGTCAGCAAATTAGGTAGACACAAAGAAATAAAACGTTCTAGGCCCATCCCTCATACAAATTGTGAAAAGTGCACTTTTCACTTTTTTCGTGTCAATTTACTACAATTATTGTGCCATCAACTACCATTAGTAAATTAGCTTCTAAATTGCATGAGATTTTGACGAATTAAAAAGTTACTAGCCGTCAAAATAAAATACTACTTTTATGTGCGTCCAACTCTGAACACTGAATGATTTCTGTGGCCATCACAGTTTGTAGCTGAGTTCTATGCAGAAGAGCTTATAGGTCTGATTTAATCTCATTTAATCTGCAGGTGGCTTGTAATTATGAATGTAAAATTTTCCATTCCAAAAAAGTGCATCACTTATGAAGCATGCAGTCACAGACAGCACATCTTTAACATTGAAGGGGGTTGCTTGGAGAAAAATATGCAATCACGACAATCAAAATGCAGATATGGAAAATCACTTTAATGGAGGTCAGTCTTAATTATAAGATAAGGAGAATTCAATCAATCCACACGCGTTGGGAAGCAAACGAAGGTGAGGCAAACGACTGAAATGATGCATCAGCTCAACAAGTGATTAATTCAAGGTTACTTCACTCTCTCGTACAAATTGAACGAATGAATGGCATCACGGGGAAAACAGGTTGACTATTACACAAGGGTGGTAATAACATATGATTAGTACTTGCATTCTAACTGGCACGAAATAACTATTCACCATTAGTACTTGCCTAGTTAGTAATCATGATTGTTACCTTTTCACGCCTTCTGTTCAAAACTAGTTGACATTTTTCACCCTTTACTATATTTCTAAACATGCAGATTAAAAGGAAAAATTGTATCTGACCACTGCATGAATTTAGGGATGTGTTGAATGCTAATGTGCAGGCTTTGAAGCAGAGGCAACAGTATTTTTTGACACAAAAAGTACGCAATTTAGAATTCCTTTATTTCAAAACTGAATATATAAATTCAATTGCGAAAAGTTATCCTAAACAGACCTAAGGTTTTACTGACTGTGAAGAATATACATTTAAAATGATTGAGCTTATTCTCAAACATTTATTGTAGACTCAAATGATTCCCTAATGATAATGTGGAGAATCATTATTTTGGTAATTGCTAATTGTAGTAATGTTGTGGTACAATGCTGGACTTCCCTTCTTGAAGTTGGCACAACTGTTTCCATTGGAGATACCACGGTTTCCTGACTGACAATATTCTTGTTTTTTTGGTTTTAGCTCAACAAATTAAAGTCTTGCTGTCCACGTAGTGAGCTCATCAGTTTTGCAGTGAAATTCTGCGTACATGTGTTTCTTGAGGATTTGTCCACATTCAATTGCTGTGGAGGGGAAAGGAAAGCAGGACCAAGATAACACACACGCACAAAATTTTGTCCAAAAGCGTCGTCCCCCTGCATCCAAATTCATCTCGCATTGCGAGCTTAGTAGTAGACAATTCCTTGATATAAATCTTTAAATGAGATCCGCAGCTGAAATAAGGATGATGGCAGACTCAATGAAAGGAAGATTTCAGGCAAAGGGAAGCGCAATTATACGGTCATATTCGTACATGAGCAAAATAACCAGATTTGATAAAATGAATTGAGTGTGTAATCATATTGTTACAATCAGTGTGGCTGCATTCACTCGCAGAGCGAGAGAGATGATTGCGATGCATACATATTATACAGATCTCACAATCAGCTTTTCTATATACTTTCGTACATGTTTTCGATGCAGAGATAAGTATATAGGAATGATACGTTCTAAGTAGAGATCCGGTTAGATATATTATTGGATAAGTAAAGCACAATTAGTATGTAGAGCATTTTCCATCGAGATTTTTGACCGTACTATGTATATAGGCCGTAATAGGCACACATAGTGCCGCACTAATACGGTAGCCAGCACACAGATTGAAGAAGGTCTTTGCAGTCATCCCGAAATAAATAAGTGCAAGTTCTCGGATGGAAATGGAGAGTAATCGGTGGCTGGACTGCGGATGGGTTTAGGTGCAACCAAAGTCCAGTTCACTTGCCAGTTATATCACATTACTACAACCCGTGTGATAACATGATATTAAAGAATGACATATATGGATAAGGAGTAAAGAGGAGAGAGTCGCACACAGCGAAAGAGAGAGAGAGATGATTGTATGGTTGAAATTGTATGGATGTGGATGAGATTCTGATCCAGATGCGGAATTTTCCTCGCTTCACGGAACCCCCCATTAAAGGTACCTAATACCCGTGAAAAAGACCATCCAGCCGAAATCTAGTATCTCGTTCAAGATGCAACTATTTCGTTGCTTTCGTCCTCGTCGTCGTCTTCAGCCAACTCTCTCTCTCTCTCTCCCTGCGTTCGTGTCAGCATCTGTCTATGTGTTTCTGTGTTGGTGGACTGGCAGTAGACTCCTTATAGAGGCTACATAAATATATCTCTCTGAATACATGTTTGTTATTAAGTAGGAAGAGGAAGTGGATAATGGAGTTGGAGTGCAGATGCCCTTACAGTTTCAATGCTTACACTGCCTTCTCTCCAGTACACACAAATACATACATACATACATTTTGTGATATAATAATATAATAATACGAGAGAGAGAGAGAGAGAGAGCATTTTCACTGTGACTGGTTGGGTCTTCGTAAGACTTAAAAGCATCTATAGTGGATTGTTGTTGGTGGTGGATGCGTAGAGGGAAAATATGGTAGTCGTTGATCGTTGCTCACTTACTGTGTACAAGTTCGTAATGGCAGGTAAAGTGAAGCAGTAAGCAAAAGTACCTTTCTGTTCTCTAATTCCCAAGTCTGCCAACTGAGAGAACAGTCTGCTCAATTCACTGGACTAAACTTAAGTGAACTGAGGTGAACTCTGAATCGGATAAAGTGGATTTGGATTTGAATTTGAATTCAAATTGGAATAACACTTACGGGGGGCCATCCGTCATTGCATCTCACGCTGTTTTATATTATTTATGTGTGGGACTACGATAAAGGAACGCAACTATCTGCACGTATCCTTTCACGTCCAACGACGACAATCATCATACGCACTTGCTTATAGTTTTTCGCTTAGATTGCTCACATGCCTTTTCCTTGCCAGCAGAGAAGTCCTCCTCAT
Source organism: Plutomurus gul (assembly GCA_019776185.1). Lineage (NCBI taxonomy): Eukaryota > Metazoa > Arthropoda > Collembola > Entomobryomorpha > Tomoceridae > Plutomurus > Plutomurus gul. The sequence goes on along the minus strand of JABASC010001364.1, from coordinate 17,631 downwards.
TAACTGGCCCAACCGGTGAAACTGACTCAGTGAGCACAATGTGAGCAAGTAATAATAATATGGGCTTTGTCGACTTGTATTAGATTTAACTCTATCTCCTCTATGGAATTATTACAATGTCGATTTATGAGATTTGCAACTGCTTTTCGTAGATAATAATTTAATTTTCTCTAATGCACAGATTCAACTTAACGCTAACCACTATTTCACTGCCTTAAATGTTTATTTATGTATGGATTATGCAGTGAGAATCTATCTTCTCATCATGTATACACAGAAGAAAAGTAAAAATTTACTTTGAAAGTTGTAAATTTCTTAGATAAGAAATGGAAGGAAAACATAAAAATAGTCACACACATTAAAATATCGATAAAAGTAATCTGATATATCAGTGTATAAAAAAATTACAATTAGTTTTACTTTAAAACTGCTAAAATAAGAAGAATAGTAAATATTGCTTAATAATTAATAATTTACTTAGGTAGATATTAATAGTAGAATATTTTATGTTGGTTTGTCCGTTGTCCACGTGAAAATTGGAGATGTTTTGGCAGAGTTACACAGCGCTTGTTCACTTGCATTTAATGCCAAGCTGTAAAATCTGTGATGCTGTGACAAGACAGAACTATATAAGATCCAGTTCTGCGGACCGAGTACTAAAGAGCATATTGAGACAGACGGAATGATTAAAGACTAGGTGGGTTGAATGGATCTCCAGAGTGGTCCTATAAATCCTGTCCAGATTTCACAATTTCCTAGAGACGGAGCCGCGATCGTAACTTTTCCCTATACATCCGTATTTTATAGCATACATCGTATATTCTCACAAAGACTCACAGGGAATATTTGAAGAATAATATCAGTGTACACATCCCTAATATTGTATCCCAGTGCACATACACGCAATCATTTATTTGTTATAGTTGATATTCGTTACTGATATCCCATTGAATTGCACCATTGAAGAGACCATTCGCAAACACCAACAACCCCTCTATGGCTACTCCACTGCACTCTTCATGACCGTGAGACCTTACATTAATGGATCTACGCATATTGTATCCGCATGTGTGTACCAAGTAAGTGCAATTTTATTCTCACTGAATAAGATTTTAAAATTCTCAATTACAAATGAGAGAATTTGTGTTTCCATTAAGTTGGACGTAAGAGAATGACTTTAGAATTAAGAAGATGGGAGGAATAACATTTGTTGATGCAAGATATTTTACAATACGTTATACACTAGAGACAACATGAGCTGCACCTCATTATGCTTGAGCAGCCGACAAAAACAAAAGGATATATGAATATGAAATCGAAACAAGAAACGGGTTTATTTTAAATCCAAACCGCCAGTGCTCCCAATGAAACTATGCAAGGAAGCAATACTTGGAATGCTTGGTTAAAATTCCTCCGATAAACAACACAATTCAATCATATCGAGATTTCCATATAGTTACCTACCTATTCCATTTATTGGAACAGGCGTTTAGCTGTACTTTTGCAAAGAAAATTACATATAGCAAAAAATGTAATTCCGATAGAATTAATGAAATGATTTTGGTATGCATTGAAATGATGAACCGAAAATAATTCAACACATCTAGTAAGTTCGTATTCCTAGAAAAAATTGTTCCGCTTTCAATATGTACATATGTATTTCCTGAAATTAAAAATTTACCTTAAGGCTTGATTGCAATTGTGCTTTATTTATCCTATTAATTATAACTATGTCACAATATCATTTGAAGTGTGAATTTAGAGGAAACTTTTAATTTCCCACTTTTGTTCTTACTATGCACTTTTATTAACCAAGGAAGCTACGTAAAATAGTTTGGTGGATGCCATGTATAAAAAATCTTGGCTTTTAGTTGATTGTACAATAAAATGGTAGTCTGGCAAAGCAGACAATTATGAGGATATTTAAGACAGAATGCATTGTAGGTCCAGTTCATCAAACGCCGTGTGTGGAGATTGTACGGTGTATGTGCATACAAGTGTTTCCAAGGGTTGAACACGTTTCCGTGGACGGTGCAAGTGAATTGCGTGAGATATATTGTAAGGTCGGAGCACGGGACTCCCAACTGAGAGAAAATGAGCTTGAGAACAGTCCCAACTTTTCTTCTACACTTCACAACCATGAAATTCAATGAACGAAGGGAAAAGGAATGATGAAACGAAACAATAATGGTAGGTTGCAACAAGAAGTATGTATTGCCGAAATATTATTACCCGTCTTATTTCATGCTGACGTACAGCTTTTAATGAACGCACGAGCATACTATTATACACATCTCATGTCAAAACTGTTGCATAATCCTAGTCCGCTAAATGAAATTTTTCACTTGCCCTCCCGATATATGTATACATCTATAGTTACTAACAATATACATATAAGGATATAAGTAGTCACTATATATGTAGTACGCTGTTGTAATAACTGTTGTCCTAAATGCATACTAAAAGATAAGACTCCAGCACAGAACATTCTACATTTTTACGTTCGTCCATACTCATGAATGATAATCAGCACGATTGTTTTAGTCTTCCCTAGCTGCCAGTATTTATTTGATATCTGTATATATATTAAAATTGAAAATGATTTCCTCTGTGATTGCAATATGCGTATATTAGTATTCGAATACGAGGGGGTAGTACCTATTCATTGTACTTATTTGTTTACGCACCAAAAAATAACATTGGATATTTAATTTAGAAGAATGACAGCAGCAAAAAAAACACCATTGTATAGTAATTTTAATATTTTCACTAATTATGCTAGTGTTTACACACGAAAGGAAGCCCACTCGAAAAAATTCTGGCAAATATGCAAGAATTATTACAGCTGAAAGAATCGCATGTATGTAAATGCGGAATCCGTGGATTATAATGAGAGACCCACCAAGCCAAAACAGTTGCTGACGGCATCAGGTAGCTAATCAAGTGGCGAATAATGATAATTAAAATTAATAATAATGCAAAGTCGCCTCAAAAGTGTACAAAAAAGCTTAGCAGACATAGGTCTCTCATCTTTACCACTTTATACCGACAAGAATCTTTGTACATAATTCGAGTTTAAAGCTCACACTTTGGAGCCGTGACGAATTACATGATTGCCATCAAATTTGGTTGCAAAAGTGGTAGTTAGTTATAAATCTTAGTCATTTAACAAGGATCTCTGGGCATAGCCATATTTGGCTAATTACGCTAATTCACTGTGTTACACTGTATTTACTGATTTACAGTCAAAGTCCTTATAAGTAGACGGGAAAAGGGCCTTTCGTGCACACTTTCAGATTTTTTGTTGGCATGGCACTCATTACGGATGCGTTACGTGATAAGATTATTGGGCAGAGACGATATTAAAAGACTGCGCCTGTTTATGGAAATCATAATAATGAATTCCTCATTTTATGATTGCTGTAAAATTAAAAATGAATTCGTAATTGCCAAGAATTTATTGTTGATCAAGTCTACTTTTTGCATGATTTCTAAAAGGTTATTCACTAATGATTCCTTAAAAGTTATCCACCATTTCCACAAATCCAAAGCTAGAATGTGGAGCTAATGTATTTAAGTATTTATCTTATTTATCTCACGACCCAGAGTTCACCAAGTGGCATATTCTAATATTTAGTCTCATATCTGCAGGCATTACTCGTGGGAGGGCTTAAACTCATTTTACATTTTTGAAATTGTCACTATAGTTGGCGAATTCATATTTGTTTGTCTTTCTCAGTTAATGTATTACTTAGCTATTCTAATGCCTTGTTTCTTTTTAAAAAAGTAGTAAACACTGAACATCAGACTCAAATACTTTACCGTCAGTCAGAGAGTAAGGTGAGTGTGCAAATATCTTTTTCGTTTTATTAATTTTGAGGTACATAAGTACTAGCAGGAGCAATTATTTCATCGTTGTACACAAGTAGAATAATAAATTGTCAAATTGAATGTGACGGCTTTGAATATGGGAGCTAAACTTTTCGCCTGCTATTTATTAGCGAGGTTGAAAGATAAAATTCAAGAACAGCCACATCTGTCACATTCACTAATGGTTTCTTACTTTTTCATCATCTGCCATTAGGATAAACTCTGAATTGAAAATACTGCAGAACTGCATTAGCTACAGATGAATATTTCATAAGACACATCACCCTAGACTGGTTCTCAGAACTCAACTCATTTTACATACATACATATTCCCATTATAGATTTTTAACTTAACTTCAATATTTATAATGATTATGTTCATCCATTGAGTGCATTTGCTCTACAAGCATACGTTTCATCCATTTATGGCTGATTCCCAAAGCACTTTGTATTCGCTGGATGCAACTGACGGCAAAAAGCATTCTCCCGTCAACTTTGCAAAATAAAACGAAATGCAATTCCAATAGCAACTCCCTACTGGTAAATAAGATCTTATCTCAGCATTCACTGTACGATTCGACTGGACAAACACTTAAAGACAAGGAACGTAATCCATCCATTTAATATTGAATAATACCAAGAACAGGAAAATTGTTATCTATTGGTTTCTCGTAATCTCCTACTTTCAAATTGCTAATGTCGTCTCATTGCAAACATTAAGTACATTGATTATCTAGCATAAGTTTTTATCCTGTGTAACAAGTATATAGAATAGTATTTAGAACAGTATATAAATGTATCAATATCATGTATGTGCATCAGCAAGGCAAAAACATATTTTTCTCCGGAAGATTAGAGGCATCCTTATATACGAGTACATAGCAGTGGTAGACCGTATACCAATTTTCTACTTACAGATGTATATTATGCCCTTCGTCCAGGTAATACTGTTTAATGTTTTTATTCTATTTAATAATCCATGAAAAATTCCTACATTTCTTTCGAGCGACAACAACAGCATGAGCATGCAACAGAACGAAGATGCACAAAAAATCACTTAGTTGTTTCGTCAGTCGTTTTTTGTGGTCGTGAAGTCAGAAAATGTCTGTCAATGCTTGTGAGATTGTCTGTACAAACCAGGGATCACAGGACAGGGTTTCTGGGAAGCATTTTTCTTATCCAGTGCAGCCGATACATTTACAAAATATTATGCATTGTATAACAATGCTGTATACGTTATCTGTGGTGGTTTATCACATTTAGGCATCACTTTCAACAATTAGTCAAAAACACTCAATATTAGCACTGTTTTTCTAATAACTGGATATAATATGGACACAACGCACAAATCAATGAATCATTAAAAATGCAATACGGCACATGAATGTGACAACAAGAAAAATAAATCTAATTTTTGGTGCTAAATCAGAAATTAAATATTATTTACAAGTTCAATATACACACCTTTGCAATGCCTTTATGCATTAGGAAGAACTCAGCAACATAAAAACCCCAACGGCCGGGGTTATTGCATCCTGGTGCAGACAGCGTACAGTAGCAACTGGCTTTTCGTTAAAACCGAGTACAATTTTCTTCTTCAGTTTAAATTTGTAATCCAACACCTACCATTTTACGCATCACACACAACTTGTAAAACTTACATCTGTTATCATTAATTTTAATTTTCCATGCTCTTAGTAGTTCCCATGATGATTGTTATTACGAGGTTATTAATTTTTTAAAACTCTAATAACAAAATATAATCATGGGAAACGCAGGCACACCTGCAGTATTACATCGAAGCAAACATGGTGAAACCTTAGGTTTGATAAAACAATTCATAAGGTCCCCGGGTTTTTCATAGAAAATACCATCCTTTCTTTAATATCCGTAAAATATACATGCACTACACTCCATTGACAATAAAAAACCCAAATAACCACGGCTTTAATCATGGTTTACTCAAAAACCCATTATAATAACGCTATCCTTCCTATTGCCACTGCATTGTTGAAATTTGTGCACTTAAAGTGCAAACTTAAGGCAATGTGCAGTTTAATGAGATTTAACTGCTCTCAAGGTGCAAGATTAACCTTACACGACTTAATGCATATGAAATACACTTACCACATGAAATCACATAAGTTTTTCGACTACTTCTTTCTGTAATTTCATTTTATGGAATGTGGACAAGTCAAGTTTGCATAACTCAACACTAGAACGACGAAGACCCAGGAAAATAACGAGATCAGCCTTGGCAATGCAAGTCGAAGTTATAATAGTATGTTTTGACTAAGAAAATTTGATTTATATTTAATATGAGAGCTCTTTCTTACTGTCTCTGTAGTCAAAGGGAAAAGAAGTACATGGGGGGAAGAGTTCACGTAAACGAAGAGGAAGAGAAAACATTGGTTAAGTCGAGTGACAGTTTTCTCAAGAAAACTGACATTTATGACAGATATTCTACAGGGTTAGGGCTGTCGTATGGAAAACAGTACAATGAGAGATGCCTACTACAACATATATGTATATTCAGTAAAAGTATCTGTTCAGAGGGACTGCTTTAGCTCTGCTGGTATAGCTTGCACTTCCACTAACATTGAATTTGTGTTGGTAATGTAGAATATGTTGATGCAATGTCAACCTGTAGTAAGTAAGTAACCTTTCGTGGAAACAGCTATCCAGTTAAGGTTCAAACGGACATGTAGTACGAACATGAACAACGTAAGCATGACATTAGAAGATATATTTAAGAGAAGAGGCTTATATAATATTACGTAATAGAAATACTGACTTGTGAGTCTAACAACAACAAGGCTCTCACTAATCTCATATTTAAAAATATATGTAGTCACTGAGAAAATGATCACAAATGCCTTTTACGGGTCTACATTGCTCTAGTATCTAGGTACCGCACTCACAACACCGTGTATTTGTATACGCTTTTTGTGTGCCTTAGAACCATCTTAGAACGGATAACAAGGAGCATGGAGAAGGAAAATAGGTTACACATAAGATATTTTTCATTTTTGTGACAGTCAACACAACAACTCAGGTAACTTTTGTCCGCATCGCTTCAGTTGCTGTTGTATGTACTACTAGACAATGGTTGTTGACATCAAATTGCATTAAGAGTTTTCCTCCTGAAATTTCCACGACTGTAATCGTATCTTCATGTCAGATCTACGTTCAATTTAAGTAAGTCATGTCACTTCAGCTCACCGCGTTCCTTCGAATCCAATTCTCAAAGAGCCTGTTTCGCTTATAAAAGGATACGTAGAATGAAAGAAATTCCTCACATTACAAGCGAACTCGTTGAAATTAGTTTGCCCGGCTACTCATCATTTATTACCTCGGGTCATTTTTAAAACGTTGTAGTATATCATTGACAAGACTCGTAATTAATATTGTTATAGCATGGTGTTCTATTAAATAAAAGGACAGAGTTAAGCACTTAAGTATATTATTATTATGTGTGTAAGTGCTGTATGAATGTTGGTCAATGCAGAATGATTGCAAATGGAGGTTGAGAGGTAAGTTCTTGTATACAGCGCCACAACTACTGAGCACATTATGAATCAGATGTGTAAACGACTTGGATGATATGGTGCTTACCAGAGTGTAAATGGCAGGTAAATAATGTAGCCATTCTGTGAAATTGTGTAACTAAGTTAATGAACTTGAAGGCAAACCTTAATTACACTACATAATGTGAACCCCACCTCCTGCTGTTTCATTTACATTTACAACAACAGAGCAATAAAAATTAAAAACCATTTCTATAGCTGTCTAATGCTGTTTCTGTCGCAATATATTACACAACAACTTGAATTGTTTTTCACTTACCGGACTGCATACTGAAAAGTCATTCGCATCTTAACAGAAGCAAAAAAAGGAATTCACCAACATCTTTCAAATATCTCTAGTTTCAGGAATGTATACACATTAACCGTTTCATTTTTCAGAATAGTATTACGAAAACACATTTCTGAGCTTTTTGCAACACTCAAAATCTCCTTTAAGAACAAAGTTGGGTGAACCGAAAAGCAAATTATAATGTTAATACACATTCAACTGTATACGTAATTTCTATTTAAATACCGAGCCGAATTGACAAGAGCACATATATTTATTTATCCTTATTTCATATTACTTATGACAGATGTTAGAATAGGAAACAAGTATAATACAGATTGTACGAACATTAAATCCTTTGTACTTTCACAATCAAATGAAGATATTTAAAGGCTGCCAAATAATAATTTCTAATGTATAAAAAAACATTGGAGATCAAAACTATTTGTACTCAATCACTGCTTCAGTTGGGAATGAATGTTACAGAAATACCGAGTAGTAAATGCAGGGTTCATTTTTATGCGAGCATTGAATAGAGAAATAGAATTATACACTTATATAGGTCATTGTTTTGTTAAGAAAAGCGGACAGAAGAACGGAAGAAGCATTATTCAACATACATACATACATAATGCTTATAAAGAATATTATCATTGTGCTTGAATAATGGATGTAAAGAGGATGAAAATGTGATTCGAATGAAATTACTGCGCAATGTAGCTGCAATTGATGAAGGGATACGGATACGAACAAGTACTTACAATTAGCGTAATGTGTGTTGAGTGTTGGATGTAGGACTGTGGTGAGTACATTAGCTGGTTGGCTGTTGTTGTATCTAGTAGGTAGTAGAAGAGTAGTAGAGAAGAGAAATGTGGTGTAATGTGAGATCATAACTCATTGGTAGGGGCAATGAATAAGAATTAGATCGAAAGAATGAGGCAAAAAAGTTCAAAGTTCCGCGTCGGCATGAAAGGGCTCACGGACTGAGGACTCCAACAGAGCGGGTCATGCGAGAAGGCACCCCGTTGCCATTACCCTTTTCTCTATTTCGAGAACCCAGCGTCTGCACCCACACTGCCCACCAAGGTGGTCCACCAAATTATATCCATCTCTCACTTGCTATTCCGCTGCGTATTGCTTGAACTTCAACTCTGTCTTATCAATCGTCCTCCTCTCACCCTTTATTCATACTCTCCATCAACACTAACAATAACCAACACAAAAGAATAGGACGTCTCACGAACAAATCGCAACCTGGTACCGTGGTACCTGCCTTCTGCCCGTGTACTTCTACTACCACCCCATCCTACACACAAGTCACATTTCATCTAACTAGCGTGTAAGTAGTACAGCAAATGCTCATGTTCAACCTTTTCATAGCGCTGTCCACCTTCCACCACCAACACCAACGCATCACCGTCCTTCTCTTCAATCTTATTTTAAATTACATGCATAATTTTATGTAATTACTGCCGTGTGTGTGAATGTTTTCAAAGCATTTTTAACCAGTCATACTTATAGAATATTTTTGCTATACTAACTGGCAGTAAAATGATGATTTCACGAACTGAAAAGAAATTCAACAGTCAGTTCGCAGTGGCATTCTTATTGGAATACTGACGTGCACTTGCTATCAGTTCATTGATGATTTCAATCTGCAACGTGACGGCAATTCTTGTTTCGATTACCATCAGAATATCACGATCTTTATATTTACGCTGTAGCACATTACGAACTTGACACAATGCTTTGAACATAATTCTAGTTTTAAATGTAACTTTCACTTCTTGTGATTACGAAAAATGAACGAACTTATGACAAATGACTACTTAATTATTAGCGAGTGAGAAAGTGTGCATAATAAATTCATTTGAAACATGAGCAAACGATTTAGGAAGATAAAAAAAATGATGGGATTTGCCTGTAATTAAAATTATTCCACTATAGTATTTGTTCCAAATATTCACACAGGTTTAAAAATAGATTCCAGGTGTCATTAGTATAATGTGACACGTTTCACTCACTCCGTCTTAAATAATACATGTCCACCCTACTTTAAAGGTTACATTAAATGTATACAAAAAATGTACTCTAATAGTACCAGAAATAACGATGATATATTCACACATTAGGTAAACAATAAATAGGACTTTATATAGGTGGCTTCCATTAGAGATTAGACAGTGTATGTACTAGTAGGAGTAAAACATTTAAAAACAAACTTTTATTTATATACAAATTTGTGAAGCAGTAATTGAGTCAAAGCTAAGACTTCCAACCTAAGCAAACTGTCTTTCATATTGTCTGTCACAGTCTCAATCGCTGTTACAGATTCTATTGTAAGTACTTTGGTAATACATAATTGAAGTGAAATGTGTTCCAATGTAATGTTTCAAACTGTATTTGTGCCAATGAGTACTTGAGAATAAAGAGAACGTAAATGTGCCTTGTGTTTAGTCTTTGATCAAAATTTCATACCAATAAATAATTAATTTTGTCTAATCCGTGACGCATTTGTCAACAGCTTTCCAGGCTTTTAAGCTCAGTAAAAGCTTCGCAACTCCTACGTAAACCAAAGCAACTTTTACAAACTTTTTTTAAGAACGGACGTTATTATTAGGACTCTATTGTAAGAACTCCCAAGAATAATATACCTAAACGTGTGTAATAGTAATGCATTGATTGTTCATGGTGCTGGAATAACAATTAAGGTTTCAGTTTTCCACTTTCTCCTTTCTTGGGAAAGCTTAAGCTAACTTTGCTTGACTATCTGCATTCAAGAGTTATAATGATATTCGAAAATTTGTTTTAAATTCGTTCCCGCGTACCAGTTGTCTTGTTGGTAAACAAACTTTGAAGCTAAAATTATGGCTAACTCACGTATCAGCTTATCTCTATAGAATATTCGTTTTAGTTTATGTGCGGCATCTTTAAAGCTCGTCTACTGCCCGGACGATAGGCTAAACTTAAAATGTGTTTCACCTTGTATTATCAAGCCACAATGAAGAATAGGCACTCGTACTTACATTGGATACGTGTGTGTATTGTGTGCTTGTCTTGATTAAAATCGCATTTCTATTCAATTACTTGCATATAACTAGATAGTGGATGTAATTAACGTTTTCATGTTGAAGTCAAGAAGAAGTTATGTGCGTGAACAAAAAATCTCCTGGCTGCCACAGAGAGTGAGGTCCACAGGAGCTAAAAATCAACCGTTTCATTTCGTTTAAGTAGATGTAATAAATGCTGGAGGAGATAAACCCGTGTTTCAGACAACAATAATAATGGTTCCACATACAATGAGGCAACATTGCTTCTTATTCAAGTATTATAAACTAGGGACACGTCAAAGCCCTGTCTGTACATATAGGTTCAATCCAGAATTCATTATAAATTATAGAAAAAACTCACCCTTATTTGTACTAGGACATAGACACGTACCTTTATAAGTAAGTACTTTAATTTCACCTGGAAGTACAATCATACTGCTTCACAAATTTAGCAACATGTTACCTGTAAGTACTACCTTAAGTTGATGCAGTCGAATTGATTCTGTACAGGAGGAGGCACTTTTAAAGCGAACGCTTAATTGCATTTTAACTACTCACTAAATAAAAAAAGCAACGTGTACGTATGGACGGATGGCAAAAAGAAAACTGGAACTACTGCTTCTAGTTACTTACTAACAAGACTACAATGCACCAACGAGTCTGAAAACAAATACCCAAATCAAATGCTACATGTAATGCATTTAAGTTCGACTTTCTTCACACGCATCTGCGCTTAATTCCTCCATCATCTCGATCTCCAGAGGTCTTTGTCAGACAGATTGTGCATGGAAACATCCGCCGACCCATATTATACCCCCAACATTATATACCCAAAGGTAAAACAATTACGCGAGAGAGGACATGCAAATGGAATAGAAAACGAGAGTTGCAATACTAATAAGTAGGTGAAAACAGTATAGACAATGACATCATTAAGTGAAAAACGGTATCACTCGACTCTTCCACACACACCACTGGCACTGACAATGAGAGTAAAAGAATTTAATATGTGAAGCACGAGAGTGCAAAGGTGAGACAGATCCGTCATTTCATTTACTACAGCCATGGCATGGTATGCTCACTACTACTTACAATGTATAACGGTTCGTTTGGGACGAATTACACCCCACGAATTGACTGGACACCATTATAACCTGGATATCTGTACAGATACAAATTCCTATGTTCCAGAAGGAGCACATTGATGTACATTGTTTTCCCTGCTTCATTCGATGATGGGAGTTAAAATGTAGACAGTGCTCACTGACTCTTTTTATGGGAAAGATACTAGGTCATTATAGCGTAAGTACTAAACAACTTTGAATTACGAGCTGGTAAAGGCCTTTTTGAGGGAGTAGCAGTTCAGTGGCCATTCGGTATTATTTTTATAAATGTGTGCGCGTTTTTGGTGCTTACAAATTGGTCGATGTGGTGCTGGCTTATTATGGCGTACTTGAGATATCTTTCATAAAAACAGTGATGCACATGGTTATTGTGACTACAGTACAGTGCACTCAAGTACTTACCTGTCCACTTGCGTACACCATGTGGACATCTGGGGCTATATGACGCGAGATGCGGATCACCAGGAGCGTTGCGTCGCCCAAGTAGAAATGAAGATATGGCTGTGACTGTGTGTGTTTGTAAGCCTGTTGGAACTAAAGAGAGAAATGAAAGAGACAGAGTGAAGTGAAACGAACCAATGTGAAATGAGCGATTGAAGAGGATAATGAGCTAAGAGCATATTTAGGAAAAAACGTTTAATCCCCACAAATCACCCAACTTGTCAACTTCGATCAAAAGATGAAAGCCGCACGACTCCTTATTATATACCCCTTCCCTTTCATTTGAGCCCATTTAACATTTTTACTTCTTCTGCCCCCCTCATCACGTTTAAGTTACTCTCACTAGTCAACGGCTACAAATTCCTTACTGTGCAGTCTGCTTTAACTCCACTTATTTTACTATCAGTTAATTATACTCCAAGTCTTCTGCCAGTACCACTACACATCCAAAAGTTTATCGCAAAGCGTCTCCTAAAGTAAGGAGCACAGGTTTTATTTGTTACAAATTGCTGAAGCTTTTCCTTTCTGTTGTTAAGTATTACCGAAAATCATAAACAGACTCTATAATCCGAATTATTATATTCAGATACTATGATTATATATATGATATATGATTACAACTACGTTCAATTTTTAATTTCTCCCACAACGTTTTGCTTATTCAGAAAGGTTTTTAAATTTTATGTATGTTTAAAATTATTTGCGTCACCTCTTAAGTTTAGAAAGAGATAATCAGCAGGTACAGTTTTTCCGCCTGGTTAGTCAGTAGCATATAAAAAGGTCTGCTTTTCTATTGATAGCAGAAAAGCAGACCTTTTTCTATGAGTCAGTAGCAACAACATTAAGGAATTTCTCAAAAGACTCTTTTAATGACGAAGTAACAATGCTAACTAGTGGATACTCATCAAATAGAGCCACTTACAATAGTAATTAGTCTAAGAAGTTGGTTCTTAAAAATCTTAGTGACCCTCTGTGCAAAGCCACGCAATAAAAGACCTGGGATATTTACTGGAAAAATTGTGTTCGGGGCAGGCCCATATCCTTCTCATATCCTTCTAAGACAGCAGATTGTTGTCCTATTATGTGGTAGTATGACAATCAGTTGTGCGTTCTGAAGGTAATTCCATGTAAAACGACGATGTGCATATAAGGAGACGGGAAGCAGTGACAATGAGATAGTGGGGCGCAACGGTTTCGGGAATGAAAGAAGGAAATATGAGTCTTGTAAAGTTAACTCTTGTAAATTGTGAATGGATGTATTTGCATGGTGTTAGAAAAAGGAAATGAGGATATTGCGGAGGATAAATCGTAATCAAAGAGCAAGCCGGTACCACTTGAATCTTGTTGAGAATCATCAAAAGTCTCTGTAAGAGCACATGAAAGAGAAGCGCAACAAAAGAACACTTTTTTCCGTTCTTCAGCGTTTTCCACCGCAAGCAAAGCAACTTGAAAAAGTACACCATCCCGTGCACCGACCGTGCATTTGCATTTTATCAATATTCACATTTACACATTTACACATTAGACACAATATATGAGGACATAATACGACTGAAAATATCACTCATATCAGCGAGTCGCACAAACCAACCAACCACTACCACCATTCGTAATACTTATAATGAGGGGCAGGAAAATGCAGGAAAATCCTCAAGTACCCTACTGTCGGATATCTCATAACCCACGTGAAATTTTAGCTGAGACTTCTGCAAACAATAAAAAATGGAAGCACAAGCACATACTCTTTACGATCCGATTGCTAATGATGTGTGCGCAAACAACGCATGTGATCGTTTACAGCTACACCCTTAGGCTTTTACACATTGCATTGTCTGCTCTCTAGTACTTTGACTATCACTGGAGACATTTTTTTCCAGATGACAATCGATACGCACGTGTATCGTTGCTTATAATTTATAATCCACACTGCTATTCATAATATATATGTATATCATCTTTTGACCTTAACTTTAAAGTATATGTAAAAGCTGAAAATTCCAAGAATATTCTATATTATGTCAACTCATTATATAAATTGAATTCCATCGCTACCCATTTATATGGATGAGTGCTTGTGAGTAATAATGAAAGATTATTTGTCCTTTCCCTTGTAATATGACTATTTCTTTTCCTGTACGGATTTGCATTGGTAAAAAAATTATATATACTAGGTAATCCTACTTAATCACCAATTAGTACCTGAATCCGCAATCACAACATATACATCCATATTGTTTGTTATAATAGTATGAATGTATGCAGACTAATAATTTGTATAATACATATTTCATTGTTAGTCCGACTTGTGACTTCCAGACTGAAATCCTTTGTTGAGTTTAATCTTAGTGTATGCAATAGAATGTAGTGAATTAGATGAATTAGTATGAAAGATGACAAAGGAACAAGAGACAGAAGATATCTTCTTCGAATCAAAGATTTTAGTGCAATCGTAGGAGAGAATACACAAAGGTAGTAGATTTGAAAAAATCACTATTTGAAATCTGATTAGGAAATAAAGTTGAAGAATTTTTCATTGACACGATTCTCTGTGATGTGTACCGCTCTTATTGTCATTATTTTGTATACAATGAACATTACTGCTAACCTGAGTAAATTATAAGCTGCAGGGACTACAATAAATTTCATTAGACCAGCAGATCATACGGGACCAGATACCGACTACTAAATACTACTATTCTAACAACGGTAACTCCCCCAGTCTTTCATTTCAGAAGATATCAGATGGCCACTTGGAAGTTCCATTCCTTCTTTTGGCTCATTGAATTTACACGGAAAGATCATGTCGACGTATTATTCGATGACAAAGAGGAGTGGTGAGGACATAACCTAGTGCGTGCTGTGTGCGTGAGACATCGGACATTCAACAACACGACATGACACACCACACCAGTATGTACATTTATAACCTTATATACAGAGAGACACTGTGCTGCACAGCCACTTTCAATCTTTTGAAGCTTTATTGCATTAACTTTCGTAATCTATCTGTACATACTTTTAGTTTTAGCAGAAAATCGTGTCTGGCGGCAATGCACATAATGTCACTTACTACTACTACGTGTATTTTAGTGTGTGTAAATATGCGGGCTGCTTTCATTCCTGCAAGTAAATATGACAACGACATGACATAATATGAATTGCCTATTACTTGCTAATGTGGACACATGCAGAAGGTACAATGAATTACTTTGAACACTATCTGCTGTCGTGACCACAAATTACTACATATTCTTGTCATACCAATTGTCTTTTGTTTTTATCACAATCGGACAAAAATTTAAAGTTTTGCGTATTTTTTATACAGATTTTGCACTCCACTCGTAGAATCTTGATATAATTTTGTTGGCTAATTTCATAGTTGTAGTAAGTAGAATATTTGCAAGTGAATATTTATGCCTTGGAAAGAAGTGTACTTCGTATCATGGTTAAGTAAGAGACTGCAACACTGTGTGCAATATTTACACACAGTCACGACGCAGCAGAGAAAGGATGGATGCTATAATGGAGTTGCAGCTTATTAATTAGATTGAACTGACAAAGAGTGAGGTTTTAGGAGATTAACTCCTTCCTGGAGTTGTTTTCCTAATATAATCGCGTTACTGAAATGCCTTGTTCTACCCAGATGCCTAAGTACAGATACATACTTATATTTAGTCGGTGAAACATATAATATCTACATATAAGAGAAGGTACCCTCTCTCTCTCTCTCTCTCTCTGACTTCATTTCATGCACATAGCCTTATCTTTATCTACGTCATAAAATAAAGTATCGTGCTTTTTCCAGTAGATTCAAGGAAAGTTGTGTTGTGGCGAAACCGGCATGGAGCGAGAGAAGAGCTGTTTGCTGTCTGTTGGGCATGCCACTGTTTGCCTTAAATTGTGGCTGCATTTCGAGCCATTTTGTGCCAGGCCTATGGACTTGAATTGAGCTCAAAGGTTTGTTGATTGTGCACACGGTAATTAATTTCTACTCTACACACAATCAAAATTAAATGAGTATTTCATGGAGGTTATAATATGGAAATCTCTATGCAAATCATAAAGGGGATTCTGGCTTTTCTAAAATCCTTCAACGTAAGCCACTTTCTCCTGATACGAATTCACCCTGATATTCTTGTATTTACAGTTTAAAATGTCACAGGAAGTCACGTAAACGATAGCTGGTCCTGTCCAAATATCAAACTCCAGTCACACCGGGCACCATCCAACGTCAAAATTACTATTCTTACTTGGATTGTCCATGGATTAGCGGCAATGATTAATTTTAGCTCTAAGAAATAATCACAGTGGGGAGCAGTGAAAGTTGTAGTGCTATTTGTGGAGCGTCACTCTATATTTTCAGCTTCCACAGTTACTCCAGTTAAAAATTCATAGCGGCACTCTACTATTGTTTTCATTTTATCACACAGTAATACCGTGGAACATAAATACCCAAGTGGCTCTCACTGCACAGCTTCTAGAAAGTTGTTGACTATTAGGGGTATTCATGACTGGGAGCATAAATCAAAGAGCTGAGGTCAACGAGAACAAAAATTGTCAAATATGCAGTGACTGCCTGAAGACGACATAATCTGGATTATATAAATTTTATGGTTAAAGTACAAAAATGAAACTTCATTTGAAAACATGATTGTCAATGAAATATATAGAGTAGGACTTTACCCCAGTTCATCAATATGTTAAAGTATAGTGTCGCTATTAGCATGCTGTTCAACCTGCATGACGGAGAACCCCACAGCATGGATAGAAATATAGTGATTCGTTTATTTAAAAAATATCATCTTGTCACGTTTTTAGGCTAATCTGCTAAATTTTGCTTGCAGCATGGAGTTTTGAAGTGCACTGAAATCATTTAATGTGTTTAGCTCTTGCATGTTATCCTACTTACCTTCAAACTACAGATATAAATTTCATCCATATATTCATAAATCATATCAAGTCAAGTCGTACGATTCCCGATAGATTGGCCTTCATGTAAGAATGGCCTGTGTACGCGAAATTGGTTGTACAGTACTTAATCTTCTTACTCGAAAAATTGGCTTAACCGTAAATTTTCCATCATAATTACAAATACGTTGTCTCTACCGGGAATTTTTTGTTGTTGATTTAACTTTAAGTGAAGTTTGCCAAAATCACGATTTTGGCACAAATTCTGCTTATTAGCGGCGGACAGCATTGTTTTATTTGACAACCGACAGCACCATGACTTTTTATATTTGATTCAACTTCTCCAGGAGGTAAGGTATATTTGCATTTCAATTTTCGGTTTT